>JALXJV020000006.1:3381024-3416367 GCA_024633595.2 Lepomis macrochirus | reverse complement strand
CCTCTGCTCTCTCTCTCCTGCTCTCTCTCTCTTGCTCTCTCCCTCTCTCTCCCCTCACCCCAACCGGTCAGAGGCAGATGGCCGCACCACCCTGAGCCATGGTTCTGCTCGAGGTTTCTGCCTCTTAAAGGAAGTTTTTCCCTGCCTCTGTCAGCCTAGTGCTTGCTCTTGGTGGGAATTGTTGGGCTTCTGTAAATAACTTCAGAGTACTGGTCTAGACCTGCTCTTTATGAAAAGCGCTGTGAGATAACTGTTGTTGTGATTTGGCGCTATATAAATAAAATTGAATTGAATTGAATTGAATAGAGCAGTGGCTGGCAATAGGCAGCCCGTGGCCATTTTGCTTTGATAGCAGAAAAATAAAAAAATAATAAATTGATAGCAACAGTTACTCACATGATCACTTCCTCTTAAGTGACTACATGCCTCTAAAATAAAAGCGCAAGTACGCTTTTTGAAGCAATACTTCATGTTGAGTCCATTGAGAGCTTTTACTCTGAAGAGTTCTGAAGGGCATTTGAAAGAATCTCTGGGTTACTTGACACACCTCTAAAAAAAGCCGTCAGTAAACGTGTGATTGGATTCCCCTGAATTTCCTCGGGGAAATGAAAGTTAGTGTCCGTAGGTTTGTGAATGCAAATCAAACGCCAGGACGCACTGCGGCACTTGCTTTATTGCGAGCATGTGAAAAAGTGTCCTTATCAATTTGTTTAACAAGGGAGAGAAAAAAAAAAGTCTGCAAGATTTTGGGATTGATCTTTCAACTCCTCCAACAGGAGTCCCGCACTCTAAGGACTGAGCTAAATATGCACATGAGTATCCAAGGGTTTGAAATAATTTGACTGAAATAATGTTCTGGCCCGCCATGTAACGACTTGAAAAAAATTTGGCCCAATGTCAGACTTATTTGCCGACCCCTGCTCTAGAGAATCAAAATAATTTTTCTGCCCTGCTGAGTTGATTATTACAGGGAGTTCTCACTTTCAGCCATTAAAGTAAATAATAACAAAATATAGCAATATAACACATTTTACTGTAGATTGGTTAGCTGTAATTATATCATTACACACAGTGTATCTGCTTTATTCTGTCACTGGCAGAATATTTGGGCAGATTTCAGGTTGTATTATTCAGTTGGCTGATAAATAGGCTTACCTTGGCCTTAAATATTGAACCATTGTTAATAGCATACATCATAACCAGGCTACATTAGCTGCTACTAGAATAACACACCAAATCTCTGACCCAACTGTCAGTGGTCCAGTTGCATTCTGGCTAATGTAGGCACCAAGTTTTGACAAGGAAGAAGAATGTGTGGAAATTTTCAGTTCAGCTGATGCTTTTTTTAAAAAAAAAAAACGGTCCATCCAGTGTCTGTTAAAAGCCAAGAACTGCTTGGCTGATTACATAAACTACATGCAATAGTAGTTGCATGATTTCTGCAAATTCCATATTGTCGTCCTTATAACAGAACAACATGCATGAGAAAAAAGAAGATGTATATTTGTGGAATAAACCTGATTGGGAGAAACATATGATTGTCTCAGAGTAGTAAGTGCACAAATATGCTTTTATAATGGAACTTATACTGTTGAATCAGCCTATACGAAGCTGCAGCACCTCAGATGTAAAAGGGAAAGGGGCACCCTCCTAGAGCCAGGCCTGGGAGTTGAGCATCTGGTGGCCTGGTCTTGACCCATGAGGAGTCAGAGTCTGAAAAATCTACATAGAGCCACCAACATGTGGGCCCAACACCTGCAGGGATAGCAGACTGCTCTTAGGGGTGTGGAATAGGGATGGGCGATATGGCCTAAAAAATTTATCACGATAATTTCAGGGATTTATTGCGATAACGATACAAATGACGATAAATTATTTTCTTTTGTAAAATTTCAGATTATGTTATGCTTACGTTGTGTTCCAGTGACTGTGCTGAAAAACATCACACAACAATTACACAATAATAATTGCGTAATTGTGTGAAATTGTGTAACTGTGTAAAAATTGTGTAAAAATATAATTTTATATAATAGCATATAACTTACCACTAGTTTAATATTAATTCAAATTCCAGCTGTTTCAGTTTGGGTTGTTTTTTATTCATTAACTTTGTGCAGAAAGATGCTCGAGAGTCTCTAACCTTCATTTCAGGCTGCTGACTCGTCAATAATCAGAAGAGTTTCTGCAGAACATTGACTTCAACATTTATAAAGTGTGTTGCAGCACATCAAGCATTTTTTTAATCCCGCTCCATCCAGGCTGTGATTGGTCTGTTCACAGTGACGCTGACAAGATTATCAGCTTTATGAAAAGTTCAACGTGTTTCAATAAAAGGCAGCGATTTAGCTAAATACCCAGCTAACGTTAGCCAAACCCACGCGCTGCTTTAATTCTCCCTGTTTCCTTCTGTCTTACTGATTCAGCTGCTGGCGGCGCTTCTCGCTGTTCAAGTGGCCGCAGAGCGACCGGCCACCCGGGTTAATCCCGTTACTCTGATCGCCACTCCGACTATGTTTTGGACGATTAGCACTGAGGGTCCGGCGGGGAGGGAGGTTACTGTCAGCTGTACTCGTAAATCTTTTTCTGGTTTGCACAGATCTATTTTTTGGGACGTTTAAGAGAGAAACAGGCGCTCAGTGGATCCCTGCGCCGGACGTTACAGAGACGAATCACAGTCACTGCTCTCTGTCTGTCGAGTGTTTTTTGGCTGTGCGCTATAAATAAAAACGTTCACCGACACTTTTAGCAGACTAACTTTGGGGCAAACAGGATTTTCACACTGAAAAAAATATCTTCAAAATTTAATACCTTGTAAAATGGCGATTAAGACTTTTTAATACTTTTTAATGGCTTTAATTTTCGCAAAATTGATTTATCACCTTTCAAGACTTTTTAAGACCCCGCGGACACCGCGCGCGTGCACACAAAACTACGTCATTAACTAGACTTATCGTTATTATCGTGAAGAGACACATTTTTATCGTGAGGAGAATTTTCAATGATATATTGCGAACGATAAGATATCGCCCATCCCTAGTGTGGAACGTCACCTCTTTGGTCAGGGAGGAACTGGAGCAGGTAACCTGCAATTGCAAGTCGCTGGCAGAAATGTTCTGTGGTGAAACAATCAGCATCTCAGAGAACCCCCAAAAGAACTCCAATTTGATGGCAGAATTCAATCAATGCACAACATACAGGATTTAGTTAAGAATAACAGGGTGGTTGAAATAGACATGCAGCAAGCAACTAACACAGTATGAAGTATTTTTAGTTTAAAGTAAAAATCCTCTTGTGCAGTAGGTCCTCCTGTGTGCAATCTGATTCTCATGGCTCTGGACAGCAGGTTGTGATCTTTGACCCATTTAAGCCCAGGCACTGCTGGTGATCCTGCGGATAAAGCGCGCTCACCAGGGACAGCTTAACACTGACCTACACTCCTCATAAAAAACACGTTATTAATGTTGATAGGTGAAGTATACTGAGATATGCCATATGACTCACTGACAGCACAGCTTTAGTCACAGGGATGCAGGTCTGCTCTCGGGATGGGGGGGGGCTGGCCTTAAAGGAAAATATCAGAGGCCGATGGATAAAATTCTTTTCACTGCCAAATCCCTCCTGCACAGGAAAGCACAGGTTTAAGTTTTAAGCACACACACAACACACACACACACACAAAGGTAAATTTGAGTTCAAATTTTGCACCTTGCTTCAATTTTTCTTGACACTTCTGTCATTTATTTTCCTTAATTATTTTTTTCTTAAAAGAACTTTCTAAAATTGAAATGAATTCCTTTAATTTTCTGTCTGTGAGGTAAATGCTATTCAACACCCACTGGGGAAAATTTGGGGGAGGGGTTAGAGAAGTGAGGGCCTGGGAAGATTTATTTACATATGAGTGGAACAATGACAAGTGGAGAACACGGCTCTCAGAGACACAGATTAGACATCCTCTTTGTGTTATCAGGAAGTAGGCTGGCTCAGTCTGGCTACAGGCAACAGATTATAGCTGCAGGAGCTACCATCAGCAAGGTCAGGACTGGGTCAGAGTGAGCTAAGGAGGCAGACGTCAATCACACAACAACTGCAGAGCACGGAACAAGTGACTCCCATTTTTGTTTATCTGCATCTTTTTCTGGATCTGTTGCAAAGCACACAGAAAGACTCATGCTGATTGGCTGATGGTGACCAAGAGCTTTTACACCTACACATGGGATTAGTCATTACAGTTTTTTTTGAATGCTTAAAGCACGATTTTGAAAACAGGGCTCATTTTGTCTAAACACTAAACACAATTCACACAAGTAGCAGAACACCTTGGATAGTTTGCAAAATGAAACACTTTTTGAACTGTTCTGTTCATTCACTGTTATACACTGTTATGCTCAATCTAAAACACATTTAAAAAGTCTACTTTTCAAACAAAATAGTCTCGATTTGACAAGCAGTAGGCAACTGCTTACTGATATATTTATTTTCAGCGAAACCAATTGTGGAAAGCATGAAGTACAGTACAAAAAAAAAAGAAGAGACAACTAATTATCTCTCCGCCTGGCTGGATCCGGCCATAGCACTTCGTCCACATCGCAGGCTATGTCTATGTCTCTCTCGCAAGACAGCGAGGGAAGTATTGTCTTGAAAGGCGAATCCACCCTTGCACAGATGCTGCTTCTATTTGGTCGCTGGCATCCACCACAGCTTGAATGAGGGGCATCCTGATACAGGGCTGAGGGTCATAAACCTTCCACCACCATGTTGAAAAAACGTCCTCATAGAGTTAAGGAATGGAGCGTATGGTGAGAGGTATTGGAGTGTATATTGTTGATGCTGATGAAACCAGTTTTGGACCATATACATTGTCCCAGATGATAATGTATCTCATCTGCTCTGCATCCATTCGGTTTTCAGCTGTGGGCCGTGTTGTAAGGACCCAATGTGGCATGGCGGTGGAGGACCCCCATTCTGGGAGATAGCAGCACACATGATGATGTTACCACCATGCTGGCACATTGAGGACAGCTCTATGTCCAGTGATGTTTCTCCCCCTTCCTCTTGCTTTAGTCAGGTTAAACCCAGCTTCATCTACGAAGATAAATTCATGCTGGATTGCGGCAGCTTCCATTTGCAAAACTCTCTGGCTTACTATACATTTACGTGAAAAAGGGTTATTTGTGCAGTGTGCATTAAAGTACATACCTCCACATATTCAGGTCTTTTACTCTCTCCGAATTTTGTTCAAATGGCACTTTGTAGAGTTGTTTCATGTGGTGTTTTTTAAGGACTCACCCCAGTGTCCAGGAATGGGGAGTCCTGATGAACATTATTGAACACTGTGTTGTCATTGAGGATATTTGTTTGAATTTCTGAGGCGTATTGTATTATTGGCCAAAACCATGTATATGATAGCTCTCTCTTGTTCTTCAGAGAATATTCGGCCCCTTCCTCCTTGATGTGGTCGACTCTCAATGCTGTAGACCATGCAATATACATATAAAAATACCATAGAGTACTGATGTACTGCATATTGTAGACTATATACTGCACTGACTGACTCTACTGTAGACACTAAAGATGAGTTGTACTTCACCTGTTCTCTCGTCGAAATGTCCGAATTACTGTTGCAATGGTGTATCTGCTCAGGTTGGGCTGAACTCTCTGTCCAGCCTCTCTGAATGTCACCCCATCGTTCACAACATGGTCAATCGATGTTGCTCTAAAATCATTTGATAAATTTGGTGCTCGTTTTCTTTGTCCATGTCCTCTAGGTCTCACTCTTCCTCTCCCCCCTACTCTTCCTCCACGTGCACCCCCTCTCGTCCTCCCTCTTCCTCAAACACTACCTTCCAGTTTTGTTGATGAGAGGTAAACTCACCTGTTGCCTTTTTATAGTGCTATAATTGGTGAGTTTAGAGTTGTGCACCTACCAGAAGTGTGGCATTTTAGACATCGCAAAGACAAGACATTGTGTTAGATTTTTGCGTCAAATGTAGCCTGTGTGTGTTTAGCATTTTGCAAATCACTGTGTCTAGTCTTTTGCAAATGGTGTGAGGCTGAGAATGTGCTAATAGTTTGCCAGATCTGGGCTGTAGTTTTGCTCCCTGGGTGTAAGATTTCACTGACTATGTGTTATATAACATTTTAGTGTGCAAGTAATTGTAAAAAAAACTGTAAGTGAGTCATATCCATACCTGCTGTGTTATAGCCATTTAAATACATGATTTTTCTGCAGTGCCATCTATAGGCGAAAATCAATCATTGTGCACACGCATCCTCTTAACTGTGTGTCTATACAGGAGGTGTTTAAATTTCATCACACAGAACAGCCAGCAATTATCTATTGTAGTCAACTCAGCTGTCTAAGCAGGCTTGGTAAGTTTGTGGAGGTTTGATGTGTAAGGACACATTCAGAGCAACGTTGGCCCTGCATTCATTTAAATAGTGCCAGCCTCATTGCGCAGCGGGGGTGCTATCAAAGCAGGCTTTAGCGAAAAACTGCAGGATCACCTGACAAAAAAGTTGAACCATGCTCGTGAGTGAGTAAATGACAGAGAAAGAGAGAGCAACACAGACTGCATCAAGTTAAAGATAACTGCTGCATAAATAACCATAAATATCCCATAAAGTTAAAAAAAAAAACAAACTATTATTCAGCTTGCAGCCCAGAACCAAATGTTCTAAGGACTGTAGTTTCCATAATGATGTAATAAGATTTTCAACTGATAAAAATATGATACTTGATTATGTATTTCTTTTGTGAGCTTTGAAAAAAACATTTTTAAACATAATCTATGTTTGTAAGCACCACTTCTTTGCTGATTATGTTGTTCCTTCAGTTGGAAGGAGAACCTAGACATGTCATATACTGTGTAGTACATGGCAGGTTGACACATCCTGCATTTTGGCTTATGGAGGATAATTGGAGGTTCAATTTAGTCTCTCATCATCTCTCAATAGGAATGACTGCAACATGGTTTCAACTGAATAACATGTTGCAGGGCATCATTTCCACTGTCACCCGCAGTATATGTAGAATTAAGTAGGTCTCTTGTTCTGCTATGTGATTGGCTGGTTCACCCTCAGCTAATTCTCACAACTTTCTTAACAAATCTGACAGAAAATGTAAAAACTTTCATAACTTATATGACTCATCCTCAGATGGTACATTTTATTTCACGCTGTGCTCATCCATGAGTGAAAAGACAGAAGAGGCAGGTTGGACTCTGCTCATTTCTTTGTATTTTGTACTGTTGCAAGGTTGTGAATACAGGCCAGCGTGACACTGAATGTTTTGTCAGAAAAGTGTTCAAATTGTCAAGCAACCAAAAATAAGTTCAGCTTTAGAGTGCACAAAAAAAAAAAACACACAAAGAAACACGCTGACTGGTACAGTTTATACTCCTGTTTGGCCACAGCCATCAGGATCAGGATTATTTGAAGAATGCTAAATATATAGTGATAAATGTTTACTCACATTTATGACATAATGCTATAGATATTATTTAACACTGCAAACATGCATTTTCTACTAATCATAACATAATTTAATAAGCTAACGAGACAAGTCAGTAAGTTTGGCTCCACCTTAGTTGTTCCATTGAAATACTACAGGTAGCCTACATTTGGCACTATGTACACTACATATTTTATTTATTTCACGAAAGTAAAGCCAGTATTTACTGCTTCATTAGAATAAATAATTAGCATTGAAATGATTTTCTCACATCTTCATAACCTCTCCTGGCCACAGAAGAATGTGCTACATTACAGAGGGATTCTACCACATCTGACATCTACATGCCAGTAACATCAGTTACAGCTAACAAAAACAATTACACTACATTTTCTCAGGTGAATTCTCTGGCCCTCCTAGAGTAGCCAAGAAGATGGACTGGGACAATGCTGCAATATTTCATAATAACATCAATGACGTCATTATTTAAGTGGATTAATTGCTTTTTGATGTAGACCAGGGGTTCTAAACCTTTCTGGCAGTCCTCTTTGAAGTTGAAAATATTTCGCGTGCTGTGCGCCTCGCGTTTTCGAACCCGCAAAGCCTTTCTGTCTGATCGGGGCCTGACTCTTCTTTGTCGTTTTACAGCGGTTGGCATCACCGCCACCTGCTGGATTAAACAGTGCAAAATATTTAGTGTCCACAAAGTTATTTTTTTTCTATTTTTGTGACTACAGCAGCATTCTCGCGACCCCCCTGGGACCACTGATGAGAATATAACAATACCTCATCATGTGTTACTCTTCCGTGTGTGTGTATTTTATCTGGCATTAGTGGCCCACAGTTTGTGGTTATTAGATTTCATAATTGTATAATCCTCTCAAATTATAGTCCCACTTCACTGGGCCATTAAGAATGCAGTGTAGTATATGTGGCCAGGCCAGGAATAATGAGGCCCAACACACAATGCAATTTTATGGGCTTTCATTCCCCCGACTGGACTAAAACGAGAACAGTATTAATAATGTGATTTTGAGGATTTAAGGCAGTTGAAGGTTATACAAAAGACAGGAGCTACTTTCTCACTTTTCATTTCCCTATTTCATTTAGCAGTACACTATAGTACCTCTTAACCATACCACAAAATGTAAAGAGCTGCCATACTCACTCTGGTAGACTGCAGTTACTTCTAAACAGGAACTATACATTTACAGTTCATTGAGCTGACATTTTTTTTCCAGAGGTAGCACGCATCTGGAGCAACTAGGGGTTAAGTGTCTTGCTCAGGGGGCACATTGGTGTCTCACAGTGGATTTGAAACTGGATCTCTCACACCAAAGGCTTGACCACGCCACCAGAGTTTATTATAGACAGTAAACTCTGTCTATAGTTCCTAGAATATAGACAACAAAGTCTAGATTCAACCAAATCCAGACAACAGTAGCAGCCTTTTCTAAGTAGAGAAAATAAAAACAAAAACATTCATTTTGCCACACAAAGCCTAAGGTCAGAAACTCAAAGTAAAATATAAAGTAAGGAATACACATTGTTTATTCACAGCGTCAGTATACACCATTGGTCGGCAACAGGTGGCCCAAGGGCCAGACCTTTCCCGCCAGCAATAACATCTTGCCCGAGGCCAGATGCTTTGATAGCAGAAAAATAAAAAATAAACTGATAGCAGCTGGTGCTGAAATAGATCTCAGTCATGACATGTTCTATGTTCTGGCCCTCCATGTAACAACTTCAAAAAAATTTAGCCCAATGCCAGACTTATTTGTTTATGGATGTGTATGGTATTCATTGGGGCTGACCCCAAATAGTCGAAGGTTCAATGCTTTGATGGGCGGAGCCTGATTCAACTGTCAATCTCACATCTTGGTGATATGGGGTGCTCAGCGAAGAATTTCAACAAAGAATAAAATGACAATCATTATTTCAAACAATAAATGTTTTAAAGAGTGTAAATAAATCCCAAAATAACCCTAACCCTGGCTCGCCAGTGCGCATGTGTAGCTGTAGCGTGTATGCAGTGGCAGTGGAGGAACTCTTGCTGAAGAGACGGAGCCTCAGCTTCACCGGTGTTGTTGTCCACATCCTGTGAGGCATTCGGATAATTTATCACTGTTGATGAGGCACACAAAGAATATTTTATCATTTTAAATAGCTTTAAATACTTGAAATAGACCCACGAGGAACTGCGACGTGCGTGCAGCACGGAATGCACGCAAAACTCCATAAGACCGGTGAATGACAGGCAAGAGAGAGAGGATAGGGTCAACAATAAGCCTCGGTTTAGCTGGAAATTTACAGTGGAAGTTGAACGAATAGAGACTGCAGCTCTGCAGCTTCAAGATTAAAGCGAGCTACGCTGTGTACCCCCCCTCACACAGTCACTGTGCACAAAACACACATGATTCAACTATCAGTCGACTATAGGCAGGACTTGATGATTCTGATTTGACTATGTAAATCCTCAGTCGGGGACAGCCCTAGTATTCACTAATATAATCATCACTCACACTGTCCTCGGTCAGAGTTTCTTCTGAGTACACAATATCAATAGTCCATCTGATTCCTGGCTATCAATATTCAGGAATCAGATGGATCACCCAAATCTTCAAATGTAAATGTTCCAGTATAAGCCTTTCTAACCACTCAAAGTGCTTTTACACTACATCCGCGATTCACCATTCACACACACAACCCCCTTTGCTCAAATAGAAACTAACTTTGGGGTTCAGTATCTTGCCCAAGGACACTTCAACATGCAGCCTGGAGGAGCCGGGGATTGAACCACCAACCTTCTAATTAATGGGCAACCTGCTCTACCTCCTGAGCCACAGTTGCCCCAAAACTTAGAAGATATTCTCCATATCAATATACTATGATACACCTCTGGCAGTTGCTCTACTCCGTGGGGCAAACACTTCCGCTTACCCCATGTCCCGTCAGAAACTCTATGCTCTCACGCGATCCATCCCATGTACTACTTTTAAAGGGACAGTGCCATTAAATAAAGGGGAATGTTATTGCTCAAGTAATGCCCCTAGCAACTACATAATATTTTACCCCACAAAACCCCATAGAACTCTGTACCCCTGGTTCCCCAGGCCACATATACACTCATGAAACAAGAGGGAGGGGACACCACACAGGGTTTTTCGTTGTTTCATTTTGCTCTGGTTTGCTTTGGAAAAAACTTTACAATGAAAAACACGTGTTAAGAGTCATGCTCACAGTGTGCACTGAAATTGTAACTTTTCTTTCTAATTTCTGGATCCCCAAGTCAATTTCCTCAGTATCTCTTTATCTCCATAGCTGCGTCCAAGTCCTGCCGCGGTTTTTGGTGATAATTTATTTTGTTAATTTTTGACAGGGTTTTTAAAGTGTGTCCTGTACAGATTCACACATCAATTAGCACAGCGGAAACTGTGCATCTGTGGATGTCCTTCAATTAATGCTTACTACATTGCTAGACTGCTAGACCATACAACGTCATGTTACATATGATACAGCATTTTCTATGAGCACCACCTCACTGACTTGTACGGACTAAATAAGTAGATTCTTTCCCCAACACCGACATACCTCCTCTCTCTCTCTCTCTCTCTTTCTCTAGGCCTATTATAGAATATATTATATTTTTAAGCTTTTATTAGTGTTTAGACACTGTTTATTTTAAATATCTCGTATTCCTATGGTTTTCCTGTGCTTTTAATCTGTGAACTTTGCACATAATTTCGTCCTACAATACAGTAAAGGTGCGGCCATCTGAATTACTTACATCCGGCTTGACATAGTCGCTCCTCCTGAGCCTGGTTCTGACTGACTGGCAGAGAATCCCAGCAATATAATGTCTGTGGAGTTGGAGGTGATGAATACCGCTTGGTTAGTTAGTCCTGGTTGTCATGGTCACTGGAGTCACCTGAGGCAAAGTCTGAATGATCATTGTTGGCATTGTCACGAGGCCAAATGTGAGAGTTTGTTCAATCTCCTGAGAAGGTATAAATGACAGAATTGTAAGTTGGGGATAAGTGGTGTCTCAGCCTTCCTCCCCTGTTAGAGATGGTTTCTCCTACTATGGTGAAAATGGCTTCTTTGACTCCATTCAAACCGCGTCCTCCCTGTCTAAAATATTTTGAGTTGGCCCCTCTGTGTTAAGCCATGTTTTTGTGTAGTGGTTGTTTAGTTTCCCCAATAGGCTATACAGGTCTGTGCATCCCTCACTACGCTGACAGCATACACTATATTGCTTTTCTTGTGTTTTGGTGTGCAGTCTTTCAGATACACAAGTATCTGTCTTAGCATGTTCTTTGGTCAAAAAACACAGAGATCTGGGGCCTCATATAAAAGACATGCAGGTTTCACACTGAAAAGCTGGCATACTCACAAATCTTGAAAAGTATGTGTGTGTGAAAACCTGCATACGTAACTTTTGTGTGCACAGGCAGCATTTATACATTAGGTACCGGAAGTTTGTTGAAAATCCTGCGTTTCTCCGATAGTCAATACGCATATGAAATCACAATGTTGTTGCATTTCCTCTTTTTTTCCTCATTGCCTGGTTGGTGTTATTCTGGATCTTTTGGCTATTTTCCCCGAGGTCCATTTAGGATATCCAGAGGTTATAATAACAAAAACAGAGCCAGAGGAGAGGGGGAATAATCCAAGAGAAAATTGAATTTCCAAGATTAAAGTACAAGAAAAAAACCTTGAATATTCTCTGACATTATAGTCACACATTTATGAGAGAAACTTCACTTTGCAAGGCTGCAACATCACGCACACACACCTCTGCTCTGTATTATGCATGCATTGGAAAGTTATATTAGACTTCACAATCAGATTTAGCAGTGAGGACATGCTCGAGAGTTTAGCACACAATCACTATATTATCATGCACCTAGAGACTTTGCCGTGGATTGGGCGTATTCAGAAGAAAATTTTCGATTTTTTGTGACTTCAATTTCAGGGAATTTCCGATTTTTTCTAAGATTTTTTTTTCTGGCTCCCTGTAAAGTAGTCTGTCTAAATATGTGAAAACACTTAGGAGAATTCAATTATAAACTACAGATGGGTTACATCTAATAATCTGTCCCGTTAATGAATTAAGATTTCCTCTCTAAAATCACAGAGGCTGTAGGGCTCGCTGTTTGAATGTAATGCTGTTGTGTTCAGAACTTCATTGCAACCACAGTGAAACAAATCATGATGGAATCTAAACATATTTTATGAAGTGGTTTTGGTTTTAGGTTTTGATTTGACCCATGTGTTGTCCACATATCTGTACCAGCAGCTCAGTGCTGTTTCTCTTTCTTCCATTTACTTGTCCACAGTAGGAGATACTGGTGAGCCAATGGCACAGCCATGCTTTTGTCTATAGAATCCCCCGTTGTACTGAAAATAGCTGGTGTTCAGACAGAGGTCCAGCAGTTCCAGACTGGGCTAAGGTTAATTCTGTTGTTCACTGTGTTCTCTTGTAGCAACCGTATCCTTACGGTTTTCACTGCCTCCAGGGTGGGGATACATGTAAACAAGAAGGTCACATCATAGGACACCATGTTTTTTTTTTTCTGGGTGTCAGGTTTGGCTGAGAGACAGAAAGGTTTACGCATGGTTAAACGTAAGACACCAGAGCTTAGGGTACAGTTTGATATTTATTTTTCACTTACAGAGTATCTCATGGCGTACACAAAGTGGTGTAAGTAATGTCCAAACCAAGGTGAGTCCATACAGTAAAACAAGAAAATCCACAACCAGCAGAATATTCAAAAATCACTCAAGGGAACAGGACACTCGATATACTTGAAGACAGAACAAGAACTGGACAGAACTTAGCAAATTAAGTACAGGGGCAAACCAGCAGAGAGTGAGCAAACGGGTGGAACACATCAGGATGCTCAGACAAAGGAAACAAAGCTAGACAAGGACAAGAACTTAGAACCAAAAAACAGCAGCAGGGAGTGAAACAGACGGGTATAAACAGTAATACTACAGGAAAATTGTTATGGTTTTCAGTTTTTTAATTTCCTGTTATTTTTATTTTAGCCTGTTATGATTTTGGTTGTGTAGTTAGGGTTTCATAATTTCTGTATTAGTTTATTCTATCTCTGTCTACCCTGATTGCCCTGATGTTGTCCTGTGTCAGTATTTAAGCCCTCAGTTCTGTTCAGTCTTTGTCTTGCCCTTGGTTTATGGTGAGTGTTCTGCTGGTTCCCATGTTCTTTGGATTATTCCGTTCCACTGTTTGGATCATCTGCCCTGTTTGGATTTTGTAACTTCTATGGAACGCAGCCTTTGTTTTGAACTTTGCCATGGACCTATGTTATGCTGTTTGAGTTTTGTTTAATAAATCACAAGAATTCAACGAAGGTTAAAGTCAAGGGCAACTGGACTTGGTTGAAGATACTGGAAGACATTTCGTCCCTTGGATGACTTGGTTAGATAACTATGACCTAGATGACTGAGAATCTTCATAGACAAATCACAAGAACTGCATCCTGCTTGTCAGTGTCTGCATCTGGGTCCAACCTCCTAGTTTCCCTGTCTCTGCACTCTGTCATCCTGAAAATACTAAACACTAAAAACCAAAACCATGACGTAGATAGAGATAGATTTGGCAATGTTGTAGGTAAAAGAGTTGATGCATCCGATAATGGCTCTGAGGAGGGACTTTGATGTTTGCTTTGCTTTGATACTTTATGAGGCATCTCCCCAGAAAGTATGAGAGTGATACAGTGAAGTCCGCAAATGACCTAACCTACCTGAGCAGCTGAGAGACTTTGTTGTGATGTGATTGGAGGGACTGACTAGCTTATGGTGTGTATTGGTGAGGTTCTTACTCTTGATGAAGATGAGAACAATCAGCTCAAACATAGATAGTAGAGCACTCTGGCCCAAAGGTCAGGATTGGCTAGGTTCATCAGACCATGGACATTTCTTTGTGTCTGCTGGAATAATTCAAACTCACACCTCCACGAGCTCACACAGCATGAATAATTAACATTTTGGGTTACAAGTTCAGGTTCAAATCGGAAAGCGGTGTTAGTTTTATTGTCATGTAAATAAGCTTTAGCTCTGCCTTCATGACTCCAATGTTCAGTCATTCAGTCAGTGAGGGCTGTGAGCCAGGCAACAGCACATAAAGCCCTAAGATCAGGTTTAATGAGACAGAGCTTCTGACAAAACACTATTTTTAGAATCCAACTGGATGTGATCTGAAGATGGGGGGGTGCTCGCTGAGCATACTTGTGTGCTCAGCTAGTAAAAGGTGGGGTGAAGGGTATGGTCTGTTTCAGCAAGGTGTTGTCCAGTCTTTTTGGACATTACTTTCTGGTGTCTGTCTATATACTATTATTTTGCAGCTGTGTTACAGTTTAAAACAAAGAGGTGGGTGTTACGTGTCATCATTTTTTTCTGCTGCATTAAATAAAGACTGAAGATGCCTTGGGGGCCCTAGTTTTTGATCATATCAAGGCTGCATGATTTGAGATCTGGATTTTCTCACAATTCTTAGGGACAAAATTTTTAATGTTTAACTATCCCTTGAGGGGGTTGTGGGGGGGCTGTCAATGCCTTTAACATTACCATCGTTAGCTAGCTAGCTAACTAGCTACTTACACGTTAATGCAGGTAACGGTAGCTTCATAGCAATTGCCATGCTACTAACGTTAGTAATGTAGCTAGTGCAATGTAGCTAACATTAACAACATCACATAACTTCTGTTGAATTGTTTCACACGGGAACCGAACGCGGATATCTTGGGTAAGGGACCAACTTACTATCCATCCGACCACCCTGCCCCCACCTTATTGTCTGACTTTCATGGTAATTTATACCCCACAGCTGGTGTTTTTCCTATGTACTAGTTGACATAAAATGGCACGCTGTTTCTGCAGTATCAGTCAATACAGACTTAACAGCATGAAATGACACGTGAAAAGCAAAAAATCTGTTGGAATATCACGTGAAATTACTTAAGAAATCTGTGTTATTCATACACCTTTTGATGATATCAGGCTGGAAACTGAGACATCTTTGTTTGATTAAATGGACGTCCATTTGTTGTGACATGAAACGCGTGCTGGTGTCCAGGATAAAAGCTGCATCAGCTAGTAAAGCCTCAAGCCTCAGAACCATGGTAATTTGACAATCTGATAACATCCGATATCTGTAACAGCTCATGCTGTCTTAGCATGGCTTCTTTTCTTGTCCTTTTTGTGTGATTCTGCCACTTTTTCATTTCCTCATTATTGTGTACTGACTCATCCTAGACTGACAGTCTGACATAAAAGTAATTGCTCTCAGGTAGAGTTGACATTTGCCCTTGTAAAACGATTCAGAATATTGTTAGTTTACAGTATTCTGCTTCATTTGGAGTTTTGCACCACTGAATTTGTCTCTCTGTCTGCTTTAACAGCTGCCTGTTATCTTAGAGAAAAATATATTCAGCTGAAAACATAACTCTGGTTGCTTATTTAACTCAGAAGAGAACAGACGCGGGCTTTTCTCTGTTCTCACTTTGTCACGCACTGTGGGGAAGCAGAGTGAAGTTGTTTGTATTCTTTTTTGTTTGTTCTAATCTACTTAGTTTCCTTCTAATTTAGTCAGAGCAGCTCCTCCTCTTGCCGCTCTGCAGTATGTACCACTGCGCTGTTACAGCGATGTCAGTCAATATAAATAAATACCACTAAGAGAAATTTGCGTAGGGGCACAGTGCCAAAGAGAAAGGCTACTCCTCCATGGGAAGCATTTGATTTTCTGTCATTTATTACAAAATATGGAATATAAACAAAAAGTAGATGTAGAGCGGTCTGTGAGCACATTTTGTGAAAGAAAATTCACAGAATATATTTGAACTGAAGGAGTCACAATGTAAGGCTGGAGAGAACGTCAATTAACTTGACAAATGACTTTAGCACATTGAAATCGATAAAATAGCCATTAGCCATGAGAGAAGGGTTTCAAGAGGAGAAGGAACAGAAGAGAACAATTAAAGTTGACACTGTCATAATTTGGTTCAGCAAATTCAGAGATTAATTTAACATTATTAAGTATCAAGTAGCCAAAGTACTTAAGTCTAATAGTATCCAATTTAAATACAGATTGAAGAGAATTTCCTATTGCAGCATATTTAATTCCACACAGGTAAGTGGTGAACAAACAAAAGACATTTGGGTCATGCATAAAATGAGTGCTCATACTAACTTGGCTTTAAATCACTGACCTTTAAAAGGACACACTGTGCCTAGCAGGCTCTGGACAGGTGGAGATAAGAGATGTTATTACAGTGTGAAATACAGAGTGAAAACTCTGCTGTGTCCAAAAAGTATAATTTACGTCTTTCAAATGTGCATAAATATGAAAACTTTTTATTATAGGATTATGTTTTTGACTTCAAAAACAGGCAGGACAGGATTTCAATGCATACATTCAGGTCTAGCAAAATGGTGAAGTACATTTCCTTCCTCATAAATCATTTGCAAAACTGACAATTAGACTTCTCTTTTAATTGGGTACATTGTTTACATGTTCCGTGTTGGAATCCTTCTTCTTCATTGCCTGCAATGCAAATTGCTGTTTCATTGTGTGTTACCTCCCCGACTGTCGAACAGTGGAGTACAAACAATACAGGGATCCGCACATGAAAAAAATTGCTCCATATATTTACCTTCAAGAATTTTAGTCTTTCTAAAAATAAAAAAAACTGTACCTAGTTCCTGGAGTTTGTTTTCCATTTTCGAAGAAAAATCAGCTCCACTATAGCACGTGATATAAAAAACTTAAACATTCATGATTTTACCAAATTTAAACAATGTTTTACTTACTTTGTGAGCTGCCCGTGGCATTGGTGGTGGCATGCGTGCTACCACCGATTGGCTCGCCAAATGTGCAACAGGCCGAGAACAGGATGGAGGGCCCTGCAGCTGTGCGGGTGAGAGGACTAAAAGGAGTGAGAGGACTGAGTAGAGGCAGCTCTCGACTCGCCGATGGTGCAGACCTAGACTTTCTAAGGGCTTCCTCTCAGCCGTCAGACCCATGGCGTCGGTTGGCAAACAGATCCACCTCTGCCACTCCGAACCTGAGCCAATAGCGATAGCCTTACAGGGCAAAGCCTATACAAAGTAGATGTGGTGAGAACCTCAGAGGCAGATTTTTCTTTTATTAGAGCGCAGCAGAATCAGTTTATGTTCAGTAGCAAGTGTCCCTGTTAGAGTGAGGTCAAGTGGGTGCTTTCTCTGAAACTGTCGTGGTCATGCTCGCCTCTCGCACAAGCCCGCCCGCTGCCGAAGTTGTCTTGAACTTTTTGTACGCAACGCGTAGCACAAATCATTGGAAGAGAGACTGATCCTCGCTTTTTGTGAGTTTCCAGAATCTAAATAGTTATCAGGACATCAACAGGAGGGAATTCCCATGGCAGAGCATCCCTGTAAAACTAGATGTAGGTAAAGTAAATAATTAATGCAGAACGTGCCCAGCCCTAATTATTTACTATATTCATTATAATTTCAAATCGTTCACTATTTTACCACTAGTTTAATATTTAATGCAGTTACAGCTGTTTCATTTCTGTGGGTTGTTTTTATTTATTTAATCCTGTCAGTGCTTTACATTGGTGTCCAATTTGTTAATGCTAAGTACTAATGTGTCAATAATCATATTGTTCAACATTCATTTGCAATAGTACATAAAACTTTTTTTGTCCTGCCTCATCCAGGCTGTGAAGGTCGGCTGACAGTGACAAGCACACCGGCTTTATGAAAGGTTGAACAACAAAAGGCACAGAGTAGGCTGTGAACTACGGGAGAGCCAGACAGACATCAGCTCCCCTAAATGCAGGATTTGTGATATTGTGGGGTGTCTCTAAATTATTGACAGCATCCGTTATTGACATTAATCTCTAGATTTCTATCATCATGGATCATGCGGAGTGTCAGACGTCATCCAGCCAAAGAAAGATCCCCGACCATCCGCAGCAGGCCGGTGGCTCCACAATCTCCGCCCCCCTCCCTCTCCGGTACGGGTTGTGTCGCTGGTATGACCAGCGACACAATACGCTGTGACACACAATATGTGACACACAATATGCTGTGAACGACTTGTGATCGTTCCCTTTGGCTGGATAAATATTATGCATGATCCATACACTACTGCAGCTGGGGGCTTCCCGCAGCATCACGCAACTTTCTAAATTCTCCCCTCTCACGGAGAAAAGAAAGGTCTGGTCACACAGCAAACACATCCGCAGCTGTTGTGTAAAGCATAATCGTAGCAAAATGGCTACATATGATAATAATAATTAATAATATAATAAGACAAATATGCCTGATACTTTCACAGTCAGTCCCAGGCCTACATGCTTGCAGCTATTAATGATTCAGCAGTAAGAATCACAGCCCCACCCGAGCTCCCGAAAGCTATGGTATGGTTCAGCACACTGGCACCGATACAGCTAAAGTGAAACAACCAGCGAGCCAAACCCAAACCTTCTTTATCTTCTCCCACTTTTCCTGTATCTTACCGCTTCAGCTGCCGACGACGCATCTGTCTTTGTCACAGAGCGACCAGCCCACTGTCTTCTCTCTGTGCTCCGGTGGCCAAGTATGTTTTGAACGATTAGCAGCGTGGGGGGTTATAGTACGTTGTTGTCTTTAACATTCCTCGCACACTGTTCATCAATTATTATTCTGGTTCGCACTTGGGCCTATCTGTTTTTAGGGGCACATGCGAAAGCTGCGTGTGGGTGTGCATAATGAGTGGACTGCAGTGCACACTGAGATGAGAGTCACACACACAGCACACTTTTTCTGTGTAATTAAATCACACCCATTTTCGCGGTTATGTAGCGTATATGACGACCGGGTGGGTCGTTCCAAAGCTGGGCCCATTTCAGCACAGATTTCCAACAGAATGGCTCTTGGTAATCTGATTCGGTTTATTAGCCATTCATCATCATGGGCTAAGAAGTCCTCAAGGTCCCGGTACACACAATCACGTCTCAGTAGTCTGTTTGCCAAATCTTCAAGCAATGCCAGAACAGCCATAATTTCGCATTATACACTGAACAAAATTATAAACGCAACACTTTTGTTTTCATCATTGAGCAGGACAGCAGCCATGATAAAGGTGACCCGGGGGGAAGCTGGGGCGATCTCTTCCCAACAAGTTTGGCAATTAGCACATGCCTGCCTCGTTCAGTGGCCACATGAGATGTCTGATTTGCTGCTGTGTTCTAGCTGTAATACCACGACACTCTGGAACGGAAAAAAACATAAACATCCATATAAATTTTAATGACTTCCATTTACATACGGCAATGAACAATATCAATATTTAGAAGGCAGTTCCAAAGTCATTTTCTTTTAATTTCAACAATACAGCAGTGCACATTTACATTTACAATCCCACAAGGCATTTCATTTGTTAAAACAAGCTACGAGGCTTTGGCGTGGGAGCAGTCATGAGGGTTTGAGCAAGCAGAGGTGATGAGCCATTGATGATCTGTGGATATGTTTCACTCTCAGTTCCTTTCTCTATTTTGTTCTTCAATGAGAGAAAAAAATATGTCTGTTGTTGTCATAAATGACAGCAATCAATCAAGTTCCACCACATAACTCAAAGGCAAACATGTATCCAATTATACAGCAAAACAGTCGTTAACGGTGATAGATGAGATAAAGAGAGCTGCAGCCACTTTATGCTCGTCTGTACAGGATTACACTGGCTGCTGACAACAGAGGGCTCTGAAGCCTGTTTAGAATATATGGAGGCTTTCTCTGTACTCTACATGTTGGGACTTGTCGGGTCCTGGCTGACAAAGCCATTAAAGTCCATTCAGAACGGTGCCAGCAGACTGAAAGTGATCCACTTTACACCATGTTCATAATGTCAAGCATCTAAGTCAAACTTAATCCCAGTAATATCACACTTCACTAGCTGGGGCATTTTCTAGGGGTGGCTGTGGCTGCCCGCTAATCAGAAGATCGGCGGTTCAGTCCAGGCTCTTCCAGTCTGCATGTTGAAGTGTCCTTGAGCATGATACTGAACCCCAAATTGCTCCTGATGGCTGTGCTATAAGTGTGTGAATGGGGTGAATGTGACATGTATTGTTAAGCTTGGAGTGGTCAGAAGATTGGAAAGGAAACTGCATAAGTACGCTGTATTTACATTTCCATAATGTGTCCTGGCTCACAATGAAGTTTTTATTTGTGTGTTGTGTTTTTATTGCATGTAGAGTGATGTTTTACCATGTTGTGTTTTATTATTGGTGTTTATTGGTGTTTTAATTCGTTGTGTGATTTTTAAGTTATTTTTACTAACTGGCTGGACTGTCTCTGAATGCCACACACCTCCACTGACGTCACAAAATTAACAACGAGCAACAGGTGTGGGCGCCAGGTATTAAGTTGGGCAGGACTTTTTAAGCTGAGCACGGCCAAAGAAGGAACGGGACAGACGCCCGCAGGAGAGACGCAGCCAGGGCCAGGAAACCCGTAAGTAATATTTTGTGTATTTCCATTGGCGGCACAGAGAGAACCTGGACAGGGAAGGGCTGTAGAGACAGGATTGTGGAGTACAGGGCGTGGGCTGCTTAAAAGTAGGTGCGTGGCTATCTCCACTCTCACAGCTGCCGTCTTGGTTCCCACACATGTAACTTGGGATTTTGTCTGGTGACCGGCGGTTGTTGTGACAATTATTGCTATTGTTGGCTTGTTTTAGCAGAACACCTGAGTTCTGATTGATTACACCACCAGAAAAGACATAGATACCTCCTCATTTCGGGTCTCCGTCTTTCCTGTGAAATACTGGTATTTTGAGCAAACCAAAGTTTGTCAGTCACAAAATGGACTTGTTTTTTGCTGAAAACGAGCAAAAACATGCTTTAAACTGTAATGGACATTTAGTTTAGTTGCTAAACTACAAGTGAACGAAATTTCAATTAATTTGGATGATGACCATGGGAGTTATATTGCCCGCAAAATCTGCTTCCATTGACTAACAACGTAAGAAGCAGCCAGCAGAGTGAGCTTTAGCCGTGCCGTAGGGTCACACATTTTGCTTCGACTTCAGTGGAAAACAGAGGACAAAATAAAGTGACTACTTTTGGCTTTCAAATGACCAGTGTTGTCCGATTTATTGAACCTATAAACATGGTCTTGATATTATTTTAAAGGATATTTCAAGCTACTTTTATCTGTACAATTTGTTTTAGCATTTAACCATGCTGAAAATTTTGTCCACATACCTACTTAAAGGAGAACTCCGGCAATTTTTAAGTTAATCTTGATCGTTATACCTTTGTGAGTTCTGTCTACAGGAAAAAAAACGAACCGGATTGGTGCTTGCAACACGGAGCTGCTAATGCTCAGAGCTCCCACGTAGCTAAAACGGCAGATATAGGGGCATATACATAAAGAGTGTCTTTGTGCCTCTTAACAGACACAAAATGCAATTAAAATGTCTGTCCAACATGAACAGGGCTCTTACATGACAACAAGATGCGTTTAGCATCTTAGCCATTGTTTAAATTCACCTAAATAGTGTTTTAGACGGCGAGCTGTAGTCTCGCGCTGAAGTCCCGTGGGAACTCCGTTGTTTGTTTGGTTTTTTTTTCTATAGACTGAACTCACAAAGGTATAACAATCAAGATTAACTTAAAAATTGCACGGAGTTCTCCTTTTTAAAGGAGAACACACGACTCCCCAGTGCTTCTTTTGTTGTAAGGACAAGCGGTGGACACTGAGGGATTGACGGAGCGAGCCGTAGGGGAGCTGTGGGACCCGTGGAGCCGCTTCACGTGTGGGATCGTCGAACTGACAGAGTGACTGTTGCCCCGCTGCTGAGAGCTGGCACACTATTCTTAATTCCCCTTTTCATATAGCTCCCTTTTTTACTTGTCAGTATCACATTGATTTTAGTTAAGCCTTTTTAAATCATGTCTTATTTATAGTTGCATTAATTGTTAACATTTATTTTAGCTCAGAGTGGTTTCTGCTCTGCTCTGCTCCAACTCCGAAGAACCTTTGTGTTTTGAGTCCTAGGGCTCAGAATAGCTATTCCCTATGTGGCGTTGTCGGTGTTTCTTTAAATATATTTTACTTAAAGCTTTAGTACCAGCATGGGGTTAGAGACCCATTGCTGTGTTAATTGACAGGGAGTGGGAGGGGTCCATAGATGGCGCGTATGGTTAAGCAGGAAGGTATAAATGGTGGCGCGGACACCCAGCGCCCACATCACTGTGCACGGCAATGTGCATGGACGCTTTAATGGGGATTTAATGGCTCACTGTTGGTGTGGACGTTTCCCTCCACGTGTGGATGAGCGGTTGCTTGCCAGTGTAGGCTTCCTGCAGGGTTGGACCGTCCTTTCCGAGCATCGGGTGTCCATTCTTTGTTAATCACGGGGCATGGAGCCTTCCTGAAGTGGCAGTCAGTTTCTTGCCTACACAGTGGAGGAAAAGCTGCCTTGTCTCTTCTCTCTACATGCTAGAAAAACTTATGTACAAAGTTCTGTTTGGCTCTTTTGATGTAAGCTTGAATGAAAGTGTTATTGGGAGTGAGCCAACTGTCACTGTTAGCTCAGTTTTTAGCAGACTGTTGTAAATATTAATGTTTTGTCTTTCTCCTTGAAGGAAACTTTATTTGTGTTTTAAATAACTGTTTGCTTTGGATTTAAATGAACAGTTTGCTGTTTTGTTGATCTAATTGTTTATGCTTTTGTTTGACTTAACAGTAGTTTTCTTTCTAATAACCTATTTTGTGTAGCAGTTCTGTATGTTTTAAACAGTACGCATGTTGTGAAAAGCCTTTTAAAAAGGAAACATTAAACAAAAGAACTATTGTTGTGAATGGAACAACGTCTCTGACCTTCCCTCCTCCAAGTAAGATGAACCTGTGTGCCTTCACTTATCATTGTCGGCTGAATTATATTTCTTGGGGTGAAATTCCCCAGGTGGCGTAGGTTGTTTTAATAATGTCTTACAATTTCACACTAGGGTTAAAGCCAGGCTCCTTAGCGAGAGCCACAAACTATCTGCCTCACTACACTTTTAATTGAGAATTTTACTGAACACCGGACCACCGCATCACAACAACACCTCTTATATTTATCATCATCACTGTCTTTGACTAAAGCACCAAGTTTGGTTCCTGTCAGGCCCTGTAACAGTCATGAGGACCCTTATTTGTGATAAAAGACGTTAAGCTTGACATGATTTGTCAGGCCAGGACCCTCTTGAAAAATTTTAATATCAATGAGCCTTTTACTCCTGGTTAATGGTTATATCCAAAAGAAATGCTAGCTCAGTTATTGATATTTAGTTTGAATTCAAGGTGCAAAGCTACAGTAGCTGAATCAAAGAAACTATTTGTTTTCTTTTCAAAGCGGAATAGCTGGTCCAGGATGAACCTGCAATCGGGGCCCAGGGCAAAATGAGCCTCAGATAACTCCAATCACAGTTTTTAATGACTGTTCCTTAAATATTCATAAAACAACCTTAGGCTAAAAGTAGCTCCTCTTTGTCTGAGTTTGGAAAATAATGTGTGTGTCACTCCTGACTTTAAGACTCCCCAATTTTTGGTCAAAGTAATTCACAGGATCTGCTGTCTCATTTATAAAACTGTAACTGACACTTTAAACGCCCACAGTTGCCAATCAGTTAGTCAGTGAAACGCCCTCATTAATATTTATTAGGGATGGCCGAGTACAGCATTATCTGTATCTGTTAACCATATGAATTATCTATATCCGTTATCTGTACTCAGTATTGGGCGGGGCCTAGCCTGGAGGTGGGCGGGGTTTAATCGGAAGTGGGTCGGGTTGTCTGAAAATGGGCGGGGCTTTAATGGTATGTTATTTTAAGCATGCAATTGATATGGGTTAATCAATAAATATTTTTATATTTATTGCTGATTAGAAAACCATTAACATGACAGCATCAGTATTGAGCTTCAGATCAATGGTTTTGATCAGGAGAACGGCCGAGTCTTTTAATGTGAAACGCCGACACACAGCCAGGCTGATATTTTTTTATCAACGTTTTATTATAGACTACGCCTGTTCATTTAAGCATTCACACTGTCTGTGATTTTCTGTCTCCCTGCATGTGTCAGTGCTATTGTCGTATTTCTGTAGTGTTACAGTTTAATCCTCGATCGTAACATATGACGCTCTGCTGACAGTGGACCTGTTCATGTCTGTTTGGTCATCTGCTGCTAACACCGCCTCTTTTATGTGAACGCGCTCCCGGCTGGATCGGGAAACCGTGCGTGCGTGTGTAGCTTAATTTGTAATATTATTTTATACCACAACTACCTTTATTTTTTTAAATACAGCAAGACAAGTGTCAGACAAGTGTCAGTGCGTGAAGTAAAAAAAAAACTGGTTAGAGCAGCTGACAGTTTAAAAAAAATCTCCGATGAGAGAGAGCTACGCAATAACGATTTTTTTTTTCAACCCGAGCACAGATATTGACTCGTATTACTCTATAATACTCGTACTGGGCAAAAATGCTTTATCCGTACCAGATACTCGTTTCAGCCGAGTATCCGGCTCAACCCTCATATTTATACATAATTAATACCTAGTGACTGCTTGAAGATAAGGAGAGCAAATTCTGACAGAAAAGCTTAAAAGATTTAACCCTGTGTGACTTTGAAGTTCTTGTTGGGGAGGTTGAAGCAAGAAAGAAAATGTTTTTGGTGGGACAAAGGTGGAGATGGAAACATATTGGATGACCCAGGCACGTAATTTGTGATTCCTCTTTTGAAAAGAGAGTAAACCAAGTGCATTCAACTTGTGTTTATGCATTTATTTACACCAACAGTCCACTCAATTAACGAGGCTGCCAATGAGTTAAAAGA
Organism: Lepomis macrochirus; assembly: GCA_024633595.2. Taxonomy (NCBI): domain Eukaryota; kingdom Metazoa; phylum Chordata; class Actinopteri; order Centrarchiformes; family Centrarchidae; genus Lepomis; species Lepomis macrochirus. Next base: position 3,391,052 of record JALXJV020000006.1, on the reverse strand, counting down.
AGTGTCACTTGTTTTATGTTAAATAAGCTGTAGTACACTGAAAGATCTCCTTAATGAATAGTGTGATATTTTTTCCATACCATGGTTTTATTTTATTTTATTTTTTTTACAAGCACCAGCATGTGGACGAAGCAACTGGAGATACGGCAATGAAGATGTGATAATATATGAAAACATGCAAATGTATTTGCTTGGCTGAGGTATTGAAAACCTGGGTTGGCCTTAGCCAGGGCTGCGCTCTGTCACCAATCCTGTTTGTGATATTCATGGACAGGATATCGAGGCGTAGCCGTGGCGAGGAGGGGCTCGCGGTTCGGTGGGCTTGGGATCTCGTCACTGCTTTTGCGGATGATGTGGTCCTGATGGCATCATCGGCCCGTAGCCTTCAGCTCTCACTGGATCGGTTCGCAGCAGAGTGCGGCGGCTGGGATGAGGATTAGCACCTCTAAATCTGTGGCCATGGTTCTCAGCAGGAAACCGATGGAGTGCCAACTCCAGGTAGGGAATGAGTCCTTGCCCCAAGTGAAGGAGTTCAAGTACCTCGGGGTCTTGTTGGCGAGTGAGGGGAGACTGGAGCAGGAGATTGGCGGAGAATCCGAGCAGCGAGGCGGTATTGCACTCCGCTTTACTGTACCGTTAGTAGCGAAAGAGAGCTGAGCCGAAGGCAAAGCTCTCGATCTACCGAGTCAATTTTCGTTCCTACCCTCACCTATGGTCATGAAAGCTGGGTCATGACCGAAAGAACGAGATCGCGGGTACAAGCGGCGAAATGGGTTTCCTCAGGCGGGTGGCTGGTGTCTCCCTTAGAGATAGGGTGAGAAGTTCGGCTATTCGCGAGGAGCTCAGAGTAGAACCGCTGATCGCTTTGCGTTGAAAGGAGCCAGTTGAGGTGGTTTGGGCATCTGGTAAGGATGCCTCCTGGACGCCTCCCTAGGGAGGTGTTCCAGGCACGATCCAGCTGGGAGGAGGCCTCGGGGAAGACCCAGGACAAGGTGGAGAGATTATATCTCCACGCTGGCTTGGGAACGCCTCGGGATCCCCCAGTCAGAGCTGGCTAATGTGGCTCGAGGAGCGGGAAGTTTGGGGTCCCCTGCTGGAGCTGCTGCCCCGCTGACCCGACCCGGATAAGCGGATGAAGATGGATGGATGGAGGTATTGAAAACAGCATCAATTTAAATTGAGTATGTTCTGCTGTTCTCCATATTTAAAATAATTAATTGCATGCAGTGCAATTAATTACAGATTAAATTAAATATGATTCCAGATTAAACATATTTGATGTGTTCTTTTGCAAAAACAGATATCTCTGTTTGTGATTATTATCCTAAATTATTGTTCTTTCATTGTGCACTTCAGGGAACATCGGAGGGGTGTTTTCTTTGTGATATTTTGATTTATTTTACATGTAGTAACAGTATCTGTTTCAAAGCATTTCTTCCCATCTGAGTCGTAGTGTCATTTTTCCAGTTTATGTGCGTACACATGGGTCAGAGTTTGCATGGAGGACTAAACATTATCCAGTCCAGTCTCGTTTTAAATATCCCAGTGTGCTTAGAAAGTGATATCCGCTATCTTTTGTGCATACGCACTGTTTATAAATGAGACCCCTGGTTAGTCTGAGAGAAGTCTGAGGTCAGAGGACTTCTGAGTCATTAAGAGCTGCTCACAGTCAGCTTCTGCAGGTCATGTGTCTCATCAAAGCAGTGCCAAAAATGCTCTTCAGACACCAGTTTGTTTTGACAGTTCATAAATGAACATTACATAATCACCAACTGCAATTAATCCAAGTATGATGATTATTTTTTTGTCAGTAAAAAACAGATGTTTTGTTGTCATATAAATGGAGAAAAGAAGTCACTGTTTTACTTTGTTTCATGCATTTATTTGTGGATTTCATGTAACTGGTTTAATAATGTGGAACACGTTCGAAAAGGGTGTCAATATTTCGGGTGATACCCTGAGCTCATATACCAGAGAAGAGCTCAAACATCAAGAGACCCACACCAGCAGATTTAATTCCCACTTTTCTCACCTCATCAGTGCAATTATCTGATTTTCTGGTCAAGTCTTCCCTCTTTTATTAAAAGCGGTGAAAGCGTCAGAGGAGGTTCATAGCGCTGGTGCAACTATGCCGAAGAGGACACTGAAAGCCACTGCCGGGAGTATTTCTCTCCAACATGCGCTCACTGTGCAACAGACGAGACAAACTCTAGTAACTGGTGGGGAAAAACAGCGCTTAGCCAACTATAGAGCGGACATCGACACAGATCCAATTAATCACTTTTCTACAGCCGAGATGAACCACATGCCTGGTTTCTCTGTAGCTTGGAACAGCCACTATTCTGCTTCTTATTTGAAGGAATCAGGTTCTGGCTGCATGCAAACTCTTGCCAACTACAGCCAGTTTTAGTTGGCTCAAGTTAGATAACTATAGCTAGCAGTAGCTGGAGTTTATTTCATTTTAAGTATTTTTTCTGTGAGTATTTTTACAAGAAGCACTCCATTTGTTGTCACTCTGGAATTGGGAGATTTACCTGGCTAGGTAATTGAAAAAAAAAGATTAAAAGCATGTTATGAAATCCCTGATTTTCAGAACATGTACATATTTACATGTACTCATGTAAACTTTGAACTAATATATGAAACAAATGGTGAGGTGTGGGGTGTCTCCCGTCTGAGAGATCATGAGATTCATGTCATGTGCCTCAATTCTTGTTGCTTTGCATTCAAACAATTTTTCAGTTTGCACCTTCTCTTTCCTTCAGTTTTCTTTGTGTCTCATCCTGAGGTGTTTGTCATCTTTGTAATCACCTGGGCCATTAATGATCCAGGTTTTCCTTTTTCCTACTCTGCTTGTTGATCTACATCTTTCTGCAGGATGTTACACACATACAGAAGACCTTTATTTTCTTTTTAGGTGCGTCTTCAAATGCTTTTCTCTTGAGAGCCATTGTTGCACTCTCTCTTCTTTCGTTGTTCCAGGTAAATCCTGTATGTTGCGGAGGCTGCGGAAGACTGGAGCTCCTTTGTAATAGGTACCTTCAGAAAGCCTCCACAGACACAGACCTGGTCGCAAATCAGCCTCCTGAAACCTGCAACCTCCTTGAAGAACCATAGCTCAACCTCTGTGTTGACAGAGAGCGCTTCTCTACCGTCAGCTTGTCCATGGGACAGGCGTAGTAGGCTCTACCTTAACTGTTCAGGGTAGGACTTGCGAGTGTTGAGGGCAGGAACTCATCAAGCCACTGCTCCAGTGGCTCAAAGGAGAGGAAATGTTTACTCTCAACAGAGACAGAGCTCTCGAACTGTTCACGTCACCCGTTACATTGACACGGAAAATGGAAGAAGTAATTATTCATAGGTCATTAATTTTCATTCCAGTCATCTGCTTTATCATTCATACAACAAATACATGGCTCACAGCATCTGTAGACATAGAAAGGTTAGCAGCATACTTTAGATTTCTTTAGAAAAAGTTGCATTAGGGGCACCGGCTGGCTCACTGCTTGTGCAGCGTGTCCCGAAGGCTTAGACCTTGCCCAAGCTGTCCAGGTTCAAGTCTGACCCTGTGGCCCTTTACTGCATGTTGTCCCCTCTCTCGCTGCCACATTTCCTGTCAGTCTCAAGCTGTCCTATCATTAATAAAGGTTAAAAAGCCCTAACGCTACCTTTAACAAAAAAAAGAAAAGGGTAAAATATTTCCTTTGGAATCTATTGGTAAATTTGAACAATCTATCCACTTCTACTGTCCCCATACAATATTTTTTTCTTACCCGCTGCCAACTGCTTGCCCTACAGAAATGTTTGGACTATACTTTGTGGGATCCGAACGTGCAGTGTGCCCGAACACTGGAAGTTTCACTGGGCTTTTCTCCCACCATTTCCAAACCATGTTAACAGGCCCTTCATATTCTCCTGAAGGAAAGAAAGCTCACCACTGATATACACTCTGACAGATAATGAACAATGGTACAGAAAGAAAGCTTTACCTTTCATTCAACTTACAGAAAAAGCTAATACATAAATGACAGTTTAGACTGAAACCAAAGGCTGCTATGCTAAAGTACAGATTTTATCTACATTACAACAAGAAGGGTAGATTATATTATATAACAAAACAGGTAGGCAAGTTATGAATAAACCACACACACAAACTAACTATCCCCAAACTACAAAAAAAGCCCCTTCATAATGGCTATCTACCCCTCAGTTCACCTCTTTAATACAGCCAGTACACAGGAAATATATATATAAATTTGAAATTACACAACAGTTGGAATTACTATTATTACAACTGAACTTGCCAAATGGCCTTTTTTACATCTAACTGGCAGGTTTAATGTACAGATACAGCAATACTAAATATTTCTAAATTACCTTGATGACAGATTCAACAACTTTGTTTGGCTTTGTTTGGGGGGGTGGGGTCCTGTAGGAGCTCCATCTTAAATAACTCAGTAGGCTTTTATAAAGAAACAGCAGTCAGTCTGTGTCAAAACCATTAAAGGGGCTATGTGTAGTTTTCAGTGGCCTTTTGCAGTCAGGTTTCAGATTGCAATTCCTACGTTTTCAAATGTGTGCTTGAACTAATGCCCGGGGACCCTGCATCAGCTAAAACAGAGAACAGTACACAGTACAGTAATATTTTTACTAGCTTGACGTTGAACTAATCCATGCTCATTGCATGATAATGCTACAAAGACCGCATTTCGCTGACATTATACGTTAGCGGAGAAGCTCAGCAATGTCAGCATAGGTAAAATTTATTGTATAATAATGAAAATGTTTAGTGAGCTAGACTGAATATTATGAATGAGATTGTTGCAGCAATTTAGAATAAAAGCTTGACAATAAATCAAGCTTTTAAACAAAAACAAGCACTAACTAAACAAAAGGAAAAAAAGACATAATCCACAATATTACATAGGCCTATTTACATATGGGCTAAAACGCCAATGATTCCACATTCTGGAACACAACCTGACTGTACTGAGTGCCAGGCTGGTCAGTGCTGAAATGATACTGATAACCTACACATACGGTACATCTGTACATGAGATTGCACAGAGCAGGTCGGCACGCCAACACTGACAAACATTTGTCTTGCGCTGCTCCATCGTGCAGCAGCAGCCTCAAACCATCATTATATGCTACATTGAGCTTATGCATACTGCTCTATTATGAATTATGCTTTATTCAAATCTAAAATCTCCTTCAAAGCAAAAATACACATCTTTTCCATATTTGGGTTTAAAAACTGGTCATCAAAGGTCAGGACAGCTGTTCCAACTTACATTGTAAGCTCCTCTCCAAGACCTTGGATAAAGTAGTGGCCAGAGCTAAAGGCCTTTTATTATCCATGCGATTTATTTTGCCAGCTTTAATTATAATTGGCACTAACATAACAGATAAAATAGAATCAGGTAAAATGCCATGAACTAGAAACCCATTAAAACAAATGGCGAGCCGACGGTTTTCTACTCGCAAATTTTAAATGTATACCGCATGCCTTATTATATTTCAGCATCATAGACTTCTTGTGGGGATACAAACACATCTTCATTATTATCAATATTACCCACTACAAAGGAGTTACTGTTAACACAGTTGAACAGCTCATAATAATGTTTCTGCCACAGCTGAGTAATTTCCTCTGAACTGCTTACACCATCAACATTAGTTGGTAAACATATTTTACAGTTATTCATTCTTTTGATTTCTTTCCAGAATTCATTAGGACTATTGTTTTGCAGTTTCCTTGCAAGTGAGTCAGATCTCATTATATTTTCATTCCTCTTAATGAAACACAGGGTATATTTAAAGTTTGCATTTGTCTGTTTCTTACATTCAAATAAGGGGCCATGTTTATATCTGCCTGATGTAGCCCAAGCTTTGAAAGCCACTCTAGCCTCAGCATGAACCTCTTCAACATGTTCATTCCAGCCTGGCTTTGCTTTATAAATCTTGGTCTTATACAGAGGCCTGCTTGAAGCAAGAAGGTACTCCACAATACTGCCATACAAGGAACACAACTCAGTTCCATGTTAGGGGTTCTTAGAGTTATTATCACAGCATGCAGCCGCAGCTATTGGTAAGTTGATGTTACTCAACAAAGTCCTTCTCTTTCAAGTAGGACCAGTCTATTTTTTCCGCATACGGACAGTTTTTTCACTGTGCTGTTGTCCTACCCTGTTATGTTGCATTATTATATGTATAGTATAGTATGGTGACGGCTCTCTTTGCACTTTTAGATTTAAAATGTGAGTCTCACATTGGTTTTACCTACAGCATTAATAACACTGAAACGCCATAATAGCGGAGATCCTGCTAGATATTCAGCACTTCGCTTAGAACTTCACAACACTTACAACTCTGTTTCTCCACATTTGTTTCTAATGTACAGCAAACTTGCATGATGACAGTGACTCTGTTTTAACAATTCACTACCAGATTGGAGCATATCTATCCAGAAAGTATTCACTTTTTCCACATTGAATTCTGTTCCAGCCTTATTCCAAAATAGATGAAATTCATTATTTTCCTTAAAATTCCCCATAATGACAACGTGAAAAAAGTTTGTTTGAAATCTTTGCAAATTCATTTAAAATGTAGCCACTCATTTGTTATCTTGGCTGTGTGCTTAGGGTTATTGTCCTATTTTCGCCCCCCGTCTGAGGTTCAGAATGCTATAGGCCAGGTTTTTATCAAGTTTGTCTCTGTACATTGCTGCATTCATCTTTCCCTCAGTCCTGACTAGTCTCCCAATTCTTGCTAAAAAACTGAAAGACTTGTGCAAATTTAAAATGGTTTCGCGCAGCTAAACAAACTTTCCATTCATCAGACAATCCGCCAATTTAATTAAATTTGAGTCTTAACAATTCCACTGTGGTCATGGGGAAGGCCAAGAGAAAGTCACCTGGAGCCTCACCTGGCAGCAGTCTCCTCACAAGGTGGTAATTTCACAGAAATCCTTTGACCGGTACTAACAAGCTAACACTAGCTGGTCACCTCAGATTGGGCAAGGTGTGTGAAGTTCAGAAGGCCAGAGACACAAACAAGGTGGGGGCGTGGCTGAGGGGCAGTGGGGATTAGTAACCCCACTGCCCCCTCAAAATTTTCTAGAGGAGTTTCTGTTTTATTAAATTTATTCATGTAACTTAGTAAATAATTTTCTCAGGCTTAAAATTCTTACAGATTTTCCATCATACGGCAGTGAAGTTGGTATTAAATTTCATCCTAGGTGGTATAAGGTCTTGAAAAGCCTAAAATTTAACTTTGAGAATCCTGGGAGTTCGCTGATCCAAAAGGCCAACAAATGCCCAGAATCCACCAATAAATGAAAAAAGACCAAATAATCCAAAGTAGGGCTGCATAATCTAAAGAAAAGGTCATATTGAGATTACTACAGACATTTTTGCACTTTATTGTGACATAATGGTTACAAATGGTAGCATGTGTCTGCTTGCTTGATTGTTAAGGAAATGAACAAAGCACATTTTGAAAATGTGTATTTCTCAACATAAAGTTAAACAAACAACCTATCCAAAAATACAGATTTTAACACGTTTTAAACAGCTTTTGAAACACTTATCACAGAAAGGTCTGCTGTGATTGGTGCATGAGGGACTTTTTAACTAGGGACAGATGCATGACACACTAGCAGCACCCACACAACCCACGCCACACTTTATGTGACATGTGATACAAGGTTACTGAACAATATGAAAATCTGAGCCTGTCTCAGATCCCTTCACTCTGGCCTTATCCATCTCCCACTGCCATATATCAGCAGCAGCAATCAGCTGCTTCCTCCTGTTCTCGCTGATATATCTGGAGGGCCACTTAGCATCTTTAAAGACCTTTTTAAAAGGCTATTGTCAGCTAATAGGGTCCAGCAATAAACTGAGAGTAAAGTTAACAGCTTTGCTTTTCACAGCCTCTTTTCCCACCATTCATGGTACCATTATAAAAGTGAGTCCTGCTGTGACACAGACCAGAATATTTGTCTGTTTCAGGCTGAAAATAGATGGTTTGGGGAGCTCACTTCAGGGGTTTTCGGGAGGGGACAGACTGTGATTCCTACTGCTGAATCATTAATAGCTGCAGCACGTTTGTCTTATTTTGTCTTATTATATTATGATCATTAGTAGCTATTTTACTACAATTGCGCTTCACACAACAGCCCGGCTGTGGTTGCGATCTGATCTTTCTTTATCCCATGAGAGGAAGAATTTAGAAAGTTGCGTGGCACTGCGGAGAGCCCCCAGTTGCAGCATGGATCATGTGTAATATTCATCCAGCCAGAGGGAACAACCCTGAACCGTTCACAGCGTCTCATCAAGTAATACTAACGACTCAGCCCGTACCGGTGAGGGAGTGGGGCAGTGGAGCATACAGGGCCAGGGATAGGAGATCGTGGAGCGACTGGCCTGCTGCTGGCAGTCGGTGATAGTTGACTCTGGCTAGATGAAGTCTGATGTTCCTGATTTTACGCATGGATACATGATGATAGAGAAATATAGAAATGAATGGCAAAAAAAGCCCGCTGTCAATATTTTAGAGACCCCCCCCAAAATAAGGGGGAGCTGATGTCTTATTAAGTTGTGCTAAGCTCCCCATAGTTCACACAATGCCATAGGTCATACATTTGAATGTTCTGGACATATAGTAATCAACGGACATCAAACACAGGTGAACCTCTACCAGGGAAACCCCACAACAAGTATATTCAATTCAATTCAGTTTTATTTATATAGCGCCAAATCACAACAACAGTTATCTCGCAGCGCTTTTCATAAAGAGCAGGTCTAGACCGTTACAATAGTAGTATAAAGTAAAAGTATAGGACACTAACCACAGGTGTAACCGCAGACCCTCAACTGTCACACCACAGACACTTTCGACTGTCCCGCTGTTATTACAGAGACTTGAACTAAACAAAGACACTAAAATGTCCTGCTATTATTACAGGCATGTGAACCAACCCAGACACGGACTGTCCCACTGTCGTTACAGACGTGATCTAACTGTAGACACTCAAATGAACCGCTGTCATTGCAGACACCTGAAATAACCGAAGATACAAAGCCACCGGCTTGCCCACTTTAAATACCTGTCCTCCTCTTTCTTTGTATCCCACGTCAATAAAACTGTCTGATAGCGAGTTAGCTCAGAAGGTTTTAAAATTTCTAACTAGCTAGAATCTAAAAGGACAAATAAGTGAATTGTTTTAAAATGGCAGCATACAAAAAATCACAGCAGAAGTCTGGGATGCCTTATGTTGTCCTATTTGTCATCATTGTTAATGCTGGTACACAATATAAAGAAGTGGCCAGAGTTTTGGGGACATATTCAAGTATTCCATCCCTAGGAGTTGAGCAGTTATTGTACCAAGCCTACCAATTACTTCACAATGGGAAAGTGTAATAGGTTCCCAGGAACCAGAAACTGTTAACCTGCTTCACCTCTGCTCCACTGACATAGACAGGAGTGTGCATCTCCTTCTTTCTAAAATTAACCATCAGCTCCTTAGTATTGCTGACGTTGAGCAGCAGGCTGTTCTCTGTGCACCAGTGCAAGATTTTCGATTTCCTCCTGATATGACGTCTTGTCGTTGTTTGAAGAACAGAAATAAAACAAAATGTTTGAAACATAACAAACATATTAAGATAGAGCTATTGCCTCAGTTGGACGCTGTTTACTGAAGCTGTGAGCAGCAGAGCAGTCAGACTGCTGCAGCAGCCGTTTCCTCAGATTACCAGAGTGAAGAATAACGATGAGCTCTCAGAATGTCGGCCTAAAAGAGATGGCTTCTTTTCTCTAAAAGCTGGTCCCGTTGCCACTTCATGAAAAACTGCTTCAATTCTATTATGCTTTGATGGCTCCCACAGCCACATGCACAAATGATAGGGAGAATTATAGTGTGCATTTCAGTGTGTGCATATGTGAATGATACACAGTTCAGTCTGCTTTATTTGCAATAAATCAATATTGTGGCTCTGGTTTATTTAATGATGAAGAGGGGCAGC
>JALXJV020000006.1:3337818-3380524 GCA_024633595.2 Lepomis macrochirus | reverse complement strand
TTTTTACTTGTCAGTATCACATTGATTTTAGTTAAGCCTTTTTAAATCATGTCTTATTTATAGTTGCATTAATTGTTAACATTTATTTTAGCTCAGAGTGGTTTCTGCTCTGCTCCAACCCCGATTTTAAAAGTGTTTTGAGTCCTAGGGCTCAGAATAGCTATTCCCTATGTGGGGTTGTATGTGTTTCTTTAAATATATTTTACTTAAAGCTTTAGTACCAGCATGGGGTTAGAGACCCATTGCTGTGTTAATTGACAGGGAGTGGGAGGGGTCCGTCGATGGCGCGTATTGGTTAAGCAGGAAGGTAGAAATGGTGGCGCGGACACCCAGCGCCCACATCACTGTGCCGACAGTGCATGGCGCTATGGGCGCTTTAATGGCTCACTGTTGGTGTGGACGTTTCCATCCACGTGTGGATGAGCGGTTGCTTGCCAGTGTAGGCTTCCTGCAGGGCTGGACCGTCCTTTCGGAGCATCGGGTGTCCATTCTTTGTTAATCATGGGGCGTGGAGCCTTCCTGAAGTGGCAGTCAGTTTCTTGCCTACACAGTGGAGGAAAAGCTGCCTTGCCTCTTCTCTCTACATGCTAGAAAAACTTATGTACATGATAAAAGTTCTGTTTGGCTCTTTTGATGTAAGCTTGAATGAAAGTGTTATTGGGAGTGAGCCAACTGTCACTGTTAGCTCAGTTTTTAGCAGACTGTTGTAAATATTAATGTTTTGTCTTTCTCCTTGAAGGAAACTTTATTTGTGTTTTAAATAACTGTTTGCTTTGGATTTAAATGAACAGTTTGTTGTTTTATTGATCTAATTGTTTATGCTTTTGTTTGACTTAACAGTAGTTTTCTTTCTAATAACCTATTTTGTGTAGCAGTTCTGTATGTTTTAAACAGTACGCATGTTGTGAAAAGCCTTTTAAAAAGGAAACATTAAACAAAAGAACTATTGTTGTGAATGGAACAACGTCTCTGACCTTCCCTCCTCCAAGTAAGATGAACCTGTGTGCCTTCACTTATCATTGTCGGCTGAATTATATTTCTTGGGGTGAAATTCCCCAGGTGGCGTAGTTGGTTTAATAATGTCTTACAATTTCACACTAGGGTTAAAGCCAGGCTCCTTAGCGAGAGCCACAAACTATCTGCCTCACTACACTTTTAATTGAGAATTTTTACTGAACACCGGGCCACACGCATCACAACAACACCTCTTATATTTATCATCATCACTGTCTTTGACTAAAGCACCAAGTTTGGTTCCTGTCAGGCCCTGTAACAGTCATGAGGACCCTTATTTGTGATAAAAGACGTTAAGCTTGACATGATTTGTCAGGCCAGGACCCTCTTGAAAAATTTTAATATCAATGAGCCTTTTACTCCTGGTTAATGGTTATATCCAAAAAAAAATGCTAGCTCAGTTATTGATATTTAGTTTGAATTCAAGGTGCAAAGCTACAGTAGCTGAATCACAGAAACTATTTGTTTTCTTTTCAAAGCGGAATAGCTGGTCCAGGATGAACCTGCTATCGGGGCCCAGGGCAAAAATGAGCCCCAGATAACTCCAATCACAGTTTTTAATGACTGTTCCTTAAATATTCATAAAACAACCTTAGGCTAAAAGTAGCTCCTCTTTGTCTGAGTTTGGAAAATAATGTGTGTGTCACTCCTGACTTTAAGACTCCCCAATTTTTGGTCAAAGTAATTCACAGGATCTGCTGTCTCATTTATAAAACTGACACTTTAAACGCCCACAGTTGCCAATCAGTTAGTCAGTGAAACGCCCTCATTAATATTTATTAGGGATGAGCCGAGTACAGCATTATCTGTATCTGTTAACCATATGAATTATCTATATCCGTTATCTGTACTCAGTATTGGGCGGGGCCTAGCCTGGAGGTGGGCGGGGTTTAATCCGGAAGTGGGTCGGGTTGTCTGAAAATGGGCGGGGCTTTAATGGTATGTTATTTTAAGCATGCAATTGATATGGGTTAATCAATAAATATTTTTATATTTATTGCTGATTAGAAAACCATTAACATGACAGCATCAGTATTGAGCTTCAGATCAATGGTTTTGATCAGGAGAACGGCCGAGTCTTTTAATGTGAAACGCCGACACACAGCCAGGCTGATATTTTTTTATCAACGCTTTATTATAGACTACGCCTGTTCATTTAAGCATTCACACTGTCTGTGATTTTCTGTCTCCCTGCATGTGTCAGTGCTATTGTCGTATTTCTGTAGTGTTACAGTTTAATCCTCGATCGTAACATATGACGCTCTGCTGACAGTGGACCTGTTCATGTCTGTTTGGTCATCTGCTGTTAACACCGCCTCTTTTATGTGAGCAGCTCCGGCTGGATCGGGAAACCGATGCGTCGTGTGTAGCTTAATTTGTAATATTATTTTATACCACAACTACCTTTATTTTTTTAAATACAGCAAGACAAGTGTCAGACAAGTGTCAGTGTGAAGTAAAAAAAAACTGGTTAGAGCAGCTGACAGTTTAAAAAAATCTCGATGAGAGAGCTACGTAATAACGATTTTTTTTTCAACCCGAAGCACAGATATTGACTCGTATTACTCTATAATACCTGCATACTGGGCAAAATGCTTTATCCGTACCAGATACTCGTTTCAGCCGAGTATCGGCTCAACCCTCATATTTATACATAATTAATACCTAGTGACTGCTTGAAGATAAGGAGAGCAAATTCTGACAGAAAAGCTTAAAAGATTTAACCCTGTGTGACTTTGAAGTTCTTGTTGGGGAGGTTGAAGCAAGAAAGAAAATGTTTTTGGTGGGACAAAGGTGGAGATGGAAACATATTGGATGACCCAGGCACGTAATTTGTGATTCCTCTTTTGAAAAGAGAGTAAACCAAGTGCATTCAACTTGTGTTTATGCATTTATTTACACCAACAGTCCACTCAATTAACGAGGCTGCCAATGAGTTAAAAGAAGTGTCACTTGTTTTATGTTAAATAAGCTGTAGTACACTGAAAGATCTCCTTAATGAATAGTGTGATATTTTTCCATACCATGGTTTTATTTTATTTTATTTTTTTTTACAAGCACCAGCATGTGGACGAAGCAACTGGAGATACGGCAATGAAGATGTGATAATATATGAAAACATGCAAATGTATTTGCTTGGCTGAGGTATTGAAAACCTGGGTTGGCCTTCGCCAGGGCTGCGCTCTGTCACCAATCCTGTTTGTGATATTCATGGACAGGATATCGAGGCGTAGCCGTGGCGAGGAGGGGCTGCGGTTCGGTGGGCTTGGGATCTCGTCACTGCTTTTTGCGGATGATGTGGTCCTGATGGCATCATCGGCCCGTAGCCTTCAGCTCTCACTGGATAGGTTCGCAGCAGAGTGCGAAGCGGCTGGGATGAGGATTAGCACCTCTAAATCTGTGGCCATGGTTCTCAGCAGGAAACCGATGGAGTGCCAACTCCAGGTAGGGAATGAGTCCTTGCCCCAAGTGAAGGAGTTCAAGTACCTCGGGTCTTGTTGACGAGTGAGGGGAGACTGGAGCAGGAGATTGGCGGAGAATCGAGCAGCGAGGCGGTATTGCACTCCGCTTTACTGTACCGTTAGTAACGAAAAGAGAGCTGAGCCGAAAGGCAAAGCTCTCGATCTACGGGTCAATTTTCGTTCCTACCCTCACCTATGGTCATGAAAGCTGGGTCATGACCGAAAGAACGAGATCGCGGGTACAAGCGGCCGAAATGGGTTTCCTCAGGCGGGTGGCTGGTGTCTCCCTTAGAAATAGGGTGAGAAGTTCGGCTATTCGCGAGGAGCTCAGAGTAGAACCGCTGATCCTTTGCGTTGAAAGGAGCCAGTTGAGGTGGTTTGGGCATCTGGTAAGGATGCCTCCTGGACGCCTCCCTAGGGAGGTGTTCCAGGCACGTCCAGCTGGGAGGAGGCCTCGGGGAAGACCCAGGACAAGGTGGAGAGATTATATCTCCACGCTGGCTTGGGAACGCTCGGGATCCCCAGTCAGAGCTGGCTAATGTGGCTCGGGAACGGGAAGTTTGGGGTCCCCTGCTGGAGCTGCTGCCCCCGCGACCCGACCCCGGATAAGCGGATGAAGATGGATGGATGGAGGTATTGAAAACAGCATCAATTTAAATTTAGTATGTTCTGCTGTTCTCCATATTTAAAATAATTAATTGCATGCAGTGCAATTAATTACAGATTAAATTAAATATGATTCCAGATTAAACATATTTGATGTGTTCTTTTGCAAAAACAGATATCTCTGTTTGTGATTATTATCCTAAATTATTGTTCTTTCATTGTGCACTTCAGGGAACATCGGAGGGGTGTTTTCTTTGTGATATTTTGATTTATTTTACATGTAACAGTATCTGTTTCAAAGCATTTCTTCCCATCTGAGTCGTAGTGTCATTTTTCCAGTTTATGTGCGTACACATGGGTCAGAGTTTGCATGGAGGACTAAACATTATCCAGTCCAGTCTCGTTTTTAAATATCCCAGTGTGCTTAGAAAGTGATATCCGCTATCTTTTGTGCATACGCACTGTTTATAAATGAGACCCTGGTTAGTCTGAGAGAAGTCTGAGGTCAGAGGACTTCTGAGTCATTAAGAGCTGCTCACAGTCAGCTTCTGCAGGTCATGTGTCTCATCAAAGCAGTGCCAAAAATGCTCTTCAGACACCAGTTTGTTTTGACAGTTCATAAATGAACATTACATAATCACCAACTGCAATTAATCCAAGTATGATGATTATTTTTTTGTCAGTAAAAACAGATGTTTTGTTGTCATATAAATGGAGAAAAGAAGTCACTGTTTTACTTTGTTTCATGCATTTATTTGTGGATTTCATGTAACTGGTTTAACAATGTGGAACACGTTCGAAAAGGGTGTCAATATTTCGGGTGATACCCTGAGCTCATATACCAGAGAAGAGCTCAAACATCAAGAGACCCACACCAGCAGATTTAATTCCCACTTTTCTCACCTCATCAGTGCAATTATCTGATTTTCTGGTCAAGTCTTCCCTCTTTTATTAAAGCGGTGAAACGTCAGAGGAGGTTCATAGCGCTGGTGCAACTATGCCGAAGAGGACACTGAAAGCCACTGCCGGGAGTATTTCTCTCCAACATGCGCTCACTGTGCAACAGACGAGACAAACTCTAGTAACTGGTGGGGAAAAACAGCGCTTAGCCAACTATAGAGCGGACATCGACACAGATCCAATTAATCACTTTTCTACGATTTGCAGGTCGATGATGAACCACATGCCTGGTTTCTCTGTAGTTTGGAACAGCCACTATTCTGCTTCTTATTTGAAGGAATCAGGTTCTGGCTGCATGCAAACTCTTGCCAACTACAGCCAGTTTTAGTTGGCTCAAGTTAGATAACTATAGCTAGCAGTAGCTGGAGTTTATTTCATTTTAAGTATTTTTTTCTGTGAGTATTTTTACAAGAAGCACTCCATTTGTTGTCACTCTGGAATTCGGGAGATTTCCCCATGCTAGGTAATTGAAAAAAAAGATTAAAAGCATGTTATGAAATCCCTGATTTTCAGAACATGTACATATTTACATGTACTCATGTAAACTTTGAACTAATATATGAAACAAATGGTGAGGTGTGAGGTGTCTCCCGTCTGAGAGATACGAGATTCATGTCATGTGCCTCAATTCTTGTTGCTTTGCATTCAAACAATTTTTCAGTTTGCACCTTCTCTTTCCTTCAGTTTTTCTTTGTGTCTCATCCTGAGGTGTTTGTCATCTTTGTAATCACCTGGGCCATTAATGATCCAGGTTTTCCTTTTTCCTACTCTGCTTGTTGATCTACATCTTTCTGCAGGATGTTACACACATACAGAAGACCTTTATTTTCTTTTTAGGTCGTCTTCAAATGCTTTTCTCTTGAGAGCCATTGTTGCACTCTCTCTTCTTTCGTTGTTCCAGGTAAATCCTGTATGTTGCGGAGGCTGCGGAAGACTGGAGCTCCTTTGTAATAGGTACCTTCAGAAAGCCTCCACAGACACAGACCTGGTCGCAAATCAGCCTCTGAAACCTGCAACCTCCTTGAAGAACCATAGCTCAACCTCTGTGTTGACAGAGAACGCTTTCTCTACCGTCGCTTGTCCATGGGACAGACGTAGTAGGCTCTACCTTAACTGTTCAGGGTAGGACTTGCGAGTGTTGAGGGCAGGAACTCATCAAGCCACTGCTCCAGTGGCTCAAAGGAGAGGAAATGTTTACTCTCAACAGAGACAGAGCTCTCGAACTGTTCACGTCACCCGTTACATTGACACGGAAAATGGAAGAAGTAATTATTCATAGGTCATTAATTTTCATTCCAGTCATCTGCTTTATCATTCATACAACAAATACATGGCTCACAGCATCTGTAGACATAGAAAGGTTAGCAGCATACTTTAGATTTCTTTAGAAAAAGTTGCATTAGGGGCACCGGCTGGCTCACTGCTTGTGCAGCGTGTCCCGAAGGCTTAGACCTTGCCCAAGCTGTCCAGGTTCAAGTCTGACCCTGTGGCCCTTTACTGCATGTTGTCCCCTCTCTCGCTGCCACATTTCCTGTCAGTCTCAAGCTGTCCTATCATTAATAAAGGTTAAAAAGCCCTAACGCTACCTTTAACAAAAAAAAAAGAAAAGGGTAAAATATTTCCTTTGGAATCTATTGGTAAATTTGAACAATCTATCCACTTCTACTGTCCCCATACAATATTTTTTTTCTTACCGCTGCCAACTGCTTGCCCTACAGAAATGTTTGGACTATACTTTGTGGGATCCGAACGTGCAGTGTGCCCGAACACTGGAAGTTTCACTGGGCTTTTCTCCCACCATTTCCAAACCATGTTAACAGGCCCTTCATATTCTCCTGAAGGAAAGAAAGCACACCACTGATATACACTCTGACAGATAATGAACAATGGTACAGAAAGAAAGCTTTACCTTTCATTCAACTTACAGAAAAAGCTACAGATTTTATCTACATTACAACAAGAAGGGGTAGATTATATTATATAACAAAACAGGTAGGCAAGTTATGAATAAACCACACACACAAACTATCCCCAAACTACAAAAAAGCCCCTTTATAATGGCTATCTACCCCTCAGTTCACCTCTTTAATACAGCCAGTACACAGGAAATATATATATAAATTTGAAATTACACAACAGTTGGAATTACTATTATTACAACTGAACTTGCCAAATGGCCTTTTTTACATCTAACTGGCAGGTTTAATGTACAGATACAGCAATACTAAATATTTCTAAATTACCTTGATGACAGATTCAACAACTTTGTTTGGCTTTGTTTGGGGGGTGGGGTCCTGTAGGAGCTCCATCTTAAATAACTCAGTAGGCTTTTATAAAGAAACAGCAGTCAGTCTGTGTCAAAACCATTAAAGGGGCCATGTGTAGTTTTCAGTGGCCTTTAGCAGTCAGGTTTCAGATTGCAATTCCTACGTTTTCAAATGTGTGCTTGAACTAATGCCCGGGGACCCTGCATCAGCTAAAACAGAGAACAGTACACAGTACAGTAATATTTTTACTAGCTTGACGTTGAACTAATCCATGCTCATTGCATGATAATGCTACAAAGACCAGCATTTCGCTGACATTATAATGCTAGCGGAGAAGCTCAGCAATGTCAGCATAGGTAAAATTTATTGTATAATAATGAAAATGTTTAGTGAGCTAGACTGAATATTATGAATGAGATTGTTGCAGCAATTTAGAATAAAAACTTGACAATAAATCAAGCTTTTAAACAAAACAAGCACTAACTAAACAAAAGGAAAAAAAGACATAATCCACAATATTACATAGGCCTATTTACATATGGGCTAAAACGCCAATGATTCCACATTCTGGAACACAACCTGACTGTACTGAGTGCCAGGCTGGTCAGTGCTGAAATGATACTGATAACCTACACATACGGTACATCTGTACATGAGATTGCACAGAGCAGGTCGGCACGCCAACACTGACAAACATTTGTCTTGCGCTGCTCCATCGTGCAGCAGCAGCCTCAAACCATCATTATATGCTACATTGAGCTTATGCATACTGCTCTATTATGAATTATGCTTTATTCAAATCTAAAATCTCCTTCAAAGCAAAATACACATCTTTTCCATATTTGGGTTTAAAAACTGGTCATCAAAGGTCAGGACAGCTGTTCCAACTTACATTGTAAGCTCCTCTCCAAGACCTTGGATAAAGTAGTGGCCAGAGCTAAAGGCCTTTTATTATCCATGCGATTTATTTTGCCAGCTTTAATTATAATTGGCACTAACATAACAGATAAAATAGAATCAGGTAAAATGCCATGAACTAGAAACCCATTAAAACAAATGGCGAGCCGACGGTTTTCTACTCGCAGAAATTTTAAATGTATACCGCATGCCTTATTATATTTCAGCATCATAGACTTCTTGTGGGGATACAAACACATCTTCATTATTATCAATATTACCCACTACAAAGGAGTTACTGTTAACACAGTTGAACAGCTCATAATAATGTTTCTGCCACAGCTGAGTAATTTCCTCTGAACTGCTTACACCATCAACATTAGTTGGTAAACATATTTTACAGTTATTCATTCTTTTGATTTCTGTCCAGAATTCATTAGGACTATTGTTTTGCAGTTTCCTTGCAAGTGAGTCAGATCTCATTATATTTTCATTCCTCTTAATGAAACACAGGGTATATTTAAAGTTTGCATTTGTCTGTTTCTTACATTCAAATAAGGGCCATGTTTATATCTGCCTGATGTAGCCCAAGCTTTGAAAGCCACTCTAGCCTCAGCATGAACCTCTTCAACATGTTCATTCCAGCCTGGCTTTGCTTTATAAATCTTGGTCTTATACAGAGGCCTGCTTGAAGCAAGAAGGTACTCCACAATACTGCCATACAAGGAACACAACTCAGTTCCATGTTAGGGGTTCTTAGAGTTATTATCACAGCATGCAGCCGCAGCTATTGGTAAGTTGATGTTACTCAACAAAGTCCTTCTCTTTCAAGTAGGACCAGTCTATTTTTCCCGCACGGACAGTTTTTCACTGTGCTGTTGTCCTACCCTGTTATGTTGCATTATTATATGTATAGTATAGTATGGTGACGGCTCTCTTTGCACTTTTTAGATTTAAAATGTGAGTCTCACATTGGTTTTACCTACAGCATTAATAACACTGAAACGCCATAATAGCGGAGATCCTGCTAGATATTCAGCACTCGCTTAGAACTTCACAACACTTACAACTCTGTTTCTCCACATTTGTTTCTAATGTACAGCAAACTTGCATGATGACAGTGACTCTGTTTTAACAATTCACTACCAGATTGGAGCATATCTATCCAGAAAGTATTCACTTTTTCCACATTGAATTCTGTTCCAGCCTTATTCCAAAATAGATGAAATTCATTATTTTCCTTAAAATTCCCCATAATGACAACGTGAAAAAGTTTGTTTGAAATCTTTGCAAATTCATTTAAAATGTAGCCACTCATTTGTTATCTTGGCTGTGTGCTTAGGGTTATTGTCCTATTTTCGCCCCCCGTCTGAGGTTCAGAATGCTATAGGCCAGGTTTTTATCAAGTTTGTCTCTGTACATTGCTACATTCATCTTTCCCTCAGTCCTGACTAGTCTCCCAATTCTTGCTAAAAAACTGAAAGACTTGTGCAAATTTAAAATGGTTTCGCGCAGCTAAACAAACTTTCCATTCATCAGACAATCCGCCAATTTAATTAAATTTGAGTCTTAACAATTCCACTGTGGTCATGGGGAAGGCCAAGAGAAAGTCACCTGGAGCCTCACCTGGCGCAGTCTCCTCACAAGGTGGTAATTTCACAGAAATCCTTTGACCGGTACTAACAAGCTAACACTAGCTGGTCACCTCAGATTGGGCAAGTGTGTGAAGTTCAGAAGGCCAGAGACACAAACAAGGTGGGGACTGGCTGAGGGCAGTGGGGATTAGTAACCCCACTGCCCCTCAAAATTTTCTAGAGGAGTTTCTGTTTTATTAAATTTATTCATGTAACTTAGTAAATAATTTTCTCAGGCTTAAAATTCTTACAGATTTTCCATCATACGGCAGTGAAGTTGGTATTAAATTTCATCCTAGGTGGTATAAGGTCTTGAAAAGCCTAAAATTTAACTTTTGAGAATCCTGGGAGTTCAGCTGATCCAAAAGGCCAACAAATGCCCAGAATCCACCAATAAATGAAAAAAAGACCAAATAATCCAAAGTAGGGCTGCATAATCTAAAGAAAAGGTCATATTGAGATTACTACAGACATTTTTGCACTTTATTGTGACATAATGGTTACAAATGGTAGCATGTGTCTGCTTGCTTGATTGTTAAGGAAATGAGCAAAGCACATTTTGAAAATGTGTATTTCTCAACATAAAGTTAAACAAACAACCTATCCAAAAATACAGATTTTAACACGTTTTAAACAGCTTTTTGAAACACTTATCACAGAAAGGTCTGCTGTGATTGGTGCATGAGGGACTTTTTAACTAGGGACAGATGCATGACACACTAGCAGCACCCACACAACCCACGCCACACTTTACGTGACATGTGATACAAGGTTACTGAACAATATGAAAATCTGAGCCTGTCTCAGATCCCTTCACTCTGGCCTTATCCATCTCCCACTGCCATATATCAGCAGCAGCAATCAGCTGCTTCCTCCTGTTCTCGCTGATATATCTGGAGGGCCACTTAGCATCTTTAAAGACCTTTTTAAAAGGCTATTGTCGCTAATAGGGTCCAGCAATAAACTGAGAGTAAAGTTAACAGCTTTGCTTTTCACAGCCTCTTTTTCCCACCATTCATGGTACCATTATAAAGTGAGTCCTGCTGTGACACAGACCAGAATATTTGTCTGTTTCAGGCTGAAAATAGATGGTTTGGGGGAGCTCACTTCAGGGGGTTTTCGGGGGAGGGGACAGACTGTGATTCCTACTGCTGAATCATTAATAGCTGCAGCACGTTTGTCTTATTTTGTCTTATTATATTATGATCATTAGTAGCTATTTTACTACAATTGCGCTTCACACAACAGCCCCGGCTGTGGTTGCGATCTGATCTTTCTTTATCCCATGAGAGGGAAGAATTTAGAAAGTTGCGTGGCACTGCGGAGAGCCCCCAGTTGCAGCATGGATCATGTGTAATATTCATCCAGCCAGAGGGAACAACCCTGAACCGTTCACAGCGTCTCATCAAGTAATACTAACGACTCAGCCCGTACCGGTGAGGGAGTGGGGCAGTGGAGCATACGGGGCCAGGGATAGGAGATCGTGGAGCGACTGGCCTGCTGCTGGCAGTCGGTGATAGTTGACTCTGGCTAGATGAAGTCTGATGTTCCTGATTTTACGCATGGATACATGATGATAGAGAAATATAGAAATTAATGGCAAAAAAGCCCGCTGTCAATATTTTAGAGACCCCCCCCAAAATAAGGGGGAGCTGATGTCTTATTAAGTTGTGCTAAGCTCCCCCGGCTCCCCCATAGTTCACACAATGCCATAGGTCATACATTTGAATGTTCTGGACATATAGTAATCAACGGACATCAAACACAGGTGAACCTCTACCAGGGAAACCCCACAACAAGTATATTCAATTCAATTCAGTTTTATTTATATAGCGCAAATCACAACAACAGTTATCTCGCAGCGCTTTTCATAAAAGAGCAGGTCTAGACCGTACAATAGTAGTATAAAGTAAAAGTATAGGACACTAACCACAGGTGTAACCGCAGACACTCAACTGTCACACCACAGACACTCGACTGTCCCGCTGTTATTACAGAGACTTGAACTAAACAAAGACACTAAAATGTCCTGCTATTATTACAGGCACGTGAACCAACCCAGACACGGACTGTCCCACTGTCGTTACAGACGTGATCTAACTGTAGACACTCAAATGAACTGCTGTCATTGCAGACACCTGAAATAACCGAAGATACAAAGCCACCGGCTTGCCCACTTTAAATACCTGTCCTCCTCTTTCTTTGTATCCCACGTCAATAAAACTGTCTGATAGCGAGTTAGCTCAGAAGGTTTTAAAATTTCTAACTAGCTAGAATCTAAAAGGACAAATAAGTGAATTGTTTTAAAATGGCAGCATACAAAAAATCACAGCAGAAGTCTTATATTGTCCTATTTGTCATCATTGTTAATGCTGGTACACAATATAAAGAAGTGGCCAGAGTTTTGGGGACATATTCAAGTATTCCATCCCTAGGAGTTGAGCAGTTATTGTACCAAGCCTACCAATTCCTTCACAATGGGAAAGTGTAATAGGTTCCCAGGAACCAGAAACTGTTAACCTGCTTCACCTCTGCTCCACTGACATAGACAGGAGTGTGCGCGTCTTTATCTCCTTCTTTCTAAAATTAACCATCAGCTCCTTAGTATTGCTGACGTTGAGCAGCAGGCTGTTCTCTGTGCACCGGTGCAAGATTTTCGATTTCCTCCTGATATGACGTCTTGTCGTTGTTTGAAGAACAGAAATAAAACAAAATGTTTGAAACATAACAAACATATTAAGATAGAGCTATTGCCTCAGTTGGACGCTGTTTACTGAAGCTGTGAGCAGCAGAGCAGTCAGACTGCTGCAGCAGCCGCTTCCTCAGATTACCAGAGTGAAGAATAACGATGAGCTCTCAGAATGTCGGCCTAAAAGAGATGGCTTCTTTTCTCTAAAAGCTGGTCCCGTTGCCACTTCATGAAAAACTGCTTCAATTCTATTATGCTTTGATGGCTCCCACAGCCACATGCACAAATGATAGGGAGAATTATAGTGTGCATTTCAGTGTGTGCATATGTGAATGATACACAGTTCAGTCTGCTTTATTTGCAATAAATCAATATTGTGGCTCTGGTTTATTTAATGATGAAGAGGGGGCAGCTCAGGACTCTTCCCTCTGTCCCAGTCCGTCCCCCACAACACACTGTGAACCTCAAATTACCAGTGGTGGAAAGTAACTATTGTAAGTAAATGTTTGAGATGCTTTACTTGATTATTTCTATTTTCTGCTACTTTATGCTACTACTCCACTACAGAAATGTACATTTTGACTCCACTACATTTCGTTATTAGATATTTCTATATATTTCAGATTCAAATTTTATAATAAATAACATTTTACATAAAATGCAATGCATTATAAAAGATACTGGGTTGACCCCTCCACAAAAAATCAGTTTTCAGCAATTCTACCATAGAAGAATTTCCTCTAAACTCTTGGTTTCATTTTTTTGAAAAAGAGCGAGACCCAGAGTGGTTAAATAAAGGTCAGTGAAAAGTCCAAAAACTGAAAACAGAATTGTGAATCAGAACTTATCACTTCACGTGTTCTCTATGTGTTTAATAAGTTCCGTGTTTTATCTTACAGCTAGCCATTTCCCCTAGAACAGCGATTCCCAAACTGTGGTGTGAGCTGCCTCTAGATGGTACGCGACAGGAAGAATGTAATAGTGTAGTAGTGTGAAACTACACTGTAACTTTTTACAATGTTAAAAGTAATATATAAAGTTACATTGCGATGCAGAGTTACAGTAAAAAGGCAGAGAAGACCGATGAATGCTGTGTTTAAGTGCAGTGAGTGGGTAAGGGAAGAGCGACTGATTTAAAAGCTTTTAAGAGTGTCACTGAGTGTGAGTAGCTGTGACATTGGGCATGTTCACACTAGTGTAACACGGACACTCGCGGCGCTTCGTCATCACCGAAACAGATCATCTGTTTATGATGTTTATTGCACCTTCAGTAATATCGGCGGCCTTCTCTTCAACACACAGCTGCGCTGCTCACCGGAGCAAAGTCTTGAAGTGTTGGGCTATTATTCACCAATCAGATAGTGATTTGGGCATTAAGCAAAAAAAATAGGTAAATAAATAAGTAAATATATACTGTATATAAAATGGGGTTTGGGGGTGCAGCAACCCCGTCAAGATGTAGAACCAGTGCCCTAGAACTACATTTTCTCAAATGTAGAACTTACATATTCCTACACAAAAGTGAAACTTGCCCATGAACTGTATTACTCTGCCAGACATCAGCTGTTTGGCTCAGAAATTCAGCAGTTTATGGAAGAGACAACGAAACAATGAAAAAACATTTCAATGACAGCAACGATCGTGTGTGTTGTTATTAATAGGGCTAATGTGTACATTTGGCAGTATCACCAATTTGAGGTTTATACTACATGTTTAAATGAATCTGTGTGACTTCTTAATATGGTATCATTTGTTCTTTTCATTAGTTAGAATGAGCCTGCATCAGTCTGCATGAGCCTGTTTTTTGGAGGAAAGATTTTTAGAGGTTTATTATGAGGTTTATTATGATGAATAGTTATGGAAGGAGGGGAGAGAGATGAAAAGGGTTCGAGAGAAGAGGGATGAAGGGGTCGAGCAGGTTGTGTAGGGTTTGGTGGCCGAGGGGTCGAGATTCAGGGTGGGGACTCGTCTCGATAAGCAGCTTGGTCTTATGAACCCCCAAAAGACTGATGGATTGAACGGAAATTGGTTCGAAGAACGTCTCTATGGTTGTTGTGGACGTAGCTATTGTATGCATGGGAAGAGAGACAGATGAGAATTCGGCAGTGTGGTCTCGTGCCTGAATGAGTGACCAGAGTACGGGTACGAAGAATCTTGAAGTATGGGATAGGCGGAGATGGCGACCAGGAGCGTGAGACGGCTCTGCCTGATTCAGTGGTGAAAGTGGGCATTCCAGAGCAGTCTGGTAATGTAGTGTGTGGTTGTCTGTGTGTGCCAGGATGGCTGGACCTCGTGCCCCCAAAAAATGGCAGCAGTTCGAAAGGGTGGGGGGAGGAGGAGGGTGATGACAGTTCTGGTGGCTGCTCGGATGTGAGCATCACCACCGCGGCGACGGCGGCGGTGAGGGTTCTGCCTCTGTGTAATGTGATGTCTTTGGGTCGGGCTAAGCGGTTTTTGTAAAGAACGGGATGCCTTCCAAGAAGAAGGAAGTCGCGTCGCAATCGCTCGTTTAACCAGTGCTGTTGGGTTCCGTGTGATCATGGACGGACTGCGCTAAGGCAGATAATAGCAGAAAGTGGGAAAGAACGGGAAAGAACCTTGTGGGATGATGTGGATGCAGGAGTTTAGGTGTCCAATGGAGAAATAGGTGCTTGGTATAACAGTGCAACAGGGGAGATAGTTTGGGATGTACGGAGAAATATGAGCTGGGGAAGGAGGCTTGAAAGGGAATGGATTTACCTCTTGGTACTGGACCTGCCCGATACCAGGCAGGTAAATTATTTTTTGCTGTTCTAGCTGTTTTCTGTCCAAAAACAGCGGCCCTTTGTGTCAACGGAAAACATCAAGTGGCCCCCCATCTTGGTGAGTCGGCATAGCTGATAGGTTTCATCAGAATCTGTCATCAGATTGAAGTAGAGAAGAAGAGTTGCTTTGCCAGAGGCGTCTTTATCTGCCTCTGCTGGCGCTCGTAAGCTACACTGACATGCAGGATATCAATCGATTCGTCTCTTCGATGTGAAGAGAAAGAGCCCACTTTAGGTCCCTGTAGGATGTTCTGTTCTTCAAGCTGTGGCCTGTAGCATGGGAGTGCTTTTGGTTGTAGGGATATTGACTGCTTTTGATCAATCTCTACAGATATTTGTGTCAGCTGTTAGGTTGCCTGCATATAGCTCCTTATCGCCAAAGTGATCCTCGTATGTGTAAAACACTACTAGGCAGTAAGGCTCCTTCTGATACTGCTCTGGGATAGCCTCAACGCCTTGCTCGAATCAGAGGTGGAGGTGAACAAACTAGTGGCCAAACCAGAGGGAAAAAGCAATGCAAACTCGACGGCTATAAATTCTCTGGAACTAGAAGAAGCTGTACGAGCTGGGCGGAACCCAGCGGTGAAGAGAGCTCCCTCAGCCCGGCGGCAGGACCTATGGAGGCAGGACAGAGAGCGATGTCAATGAAAGCACCTGATAGAATCAACTGCCTGAGTGAGGGCGAGACCGGTGAGGGCACCTGGCCGAGGGAGGGTAAAATGAGGGGTTAGCGGATATTACCGTGAAAGGTGAGGTTGATCGGTATGAGGGAGCCTGCTTTAGCTGTGGAAACAGAAGACACATGGGGAATGGGGGAAAGGATGGGGGAAGGGACTGTCTGGTCGAAAATGGTTCTGGCGTTGGATGGAGCTGTAATCGGGTTCACCAGTGTGCGGCCGCGGGTCGGTTGTGCGGCTTGTGGTGCAGCCAGTCGGAAGTCAGCAGCTGAAAGAGCAAACTTCTCCTGAACTCAGCTGTGGCTGCTGTGGCCTGCGTGTGTGTTCGGTGGGGTCGGACAGCTGCGTGGGTCGGACAGGAGCTGCTGGATGAAGAATGTTGGACGATGCAGTGTCCAGAACTTGGATGATGGAGCGTTGTCGCGGTGGATGAGTGGCTGGCAGCGTGAGAGTGGAATAAACTATGGACGGAGGAGATTAGAGACCGGGTGGATCGTCGTGGCGGATCCCGGTTGGAGGGGCTGAGAATCGGTTTGTGATCTGTGTTTAAGGTAAGCAAGCACTTTCGAAACATCGGTGTGTGTCTGAGCCCGAACTGAGAAACAGGAGAGAAAACGGGTTAGACGGCTTATGTGAGTGCATGTGATTGGATTTGAGAAGCACAGACGGATGGAATGAGTGAATTACGGGTGGCTGATTGGAGGAATTGAATGAATCGCAGTTGGTAGAATAAGTGAGAGAGATGTGGTCTTGTTCCTGAACCTCAGTTTACATAACTCCATTAAGAAAAAATGCTACATTAGGGCTGGGCGGTATATTGGTAAAATGAGGTATATACTTTCCAAAAGAGATATAAAATTAGACAATACCGTTTATGCCGATATAGTTTGATGTTGATTTAATTAATGTGTCCTGTCAGTGTTTGTTCCTCTCTCTCTCACTGCGCAGCCCCGCCCCTACCTCTGCGTCCTCACACAGCTGTCTATTCACAAACTCTCTAACAACATGGAGAGAGACACAGTGCTGGTTGCCCCTGCTGTAGACCTGGCTTGTAAAAAGAAAAAACATTGGTTTAGTCACACAGACACTTTACTGCGGCAGTTGGCCCAGGTGTATTTATGGCCGCCAGGGTATATCTGGCGACGCATTGTAGCATTTTTCAGAGAAACGATTATTACATTACAAGTCGCGACGGTAGATATTTTACAATCCAACAGTACTAACAGTACTGGGATATGACTTTTTGGTCCATATTGCTCAACCCTATGCTACATTATAGGCTATTGGTCAGCGTCAGCATTCTTCAGCTAAACAAATGTTTGAAAATGATGCACAGAAAGCTATTTGAATAGACTGATATTTTCTCCTTTTCAGCTGCCGTGTAAGTGAAACCAGCTCTGTCTGACCCAACAGCAGACAGCCTGTTGGCATCTTACTGAGTTTTCACCTCCCCGCTCTTCTAACATATCGACTGGCGTCCCTCAATCTGTGTCCATTTCATTGAGCGGCAGAGGAGGATGCCAGCCCAGAAAAGGCCGATGAGGTCTTCATGATGAGACGAGGGAGATAGGGAAGGGAAGTACATCAACAGTTCCAGTCAGGGGTGGAAAGAGCAGAGGCAGCAGCAATTTACAACAAAGAGTCAGCTGCTCTTTTTTTCTGTTGGACAATATTTATCCAGGAAGAGACTGCAGAGGAGGGAAATGAAGATTTCATTTGGTATGAAAATGTTAGGCTTTCAAATCATCTTCTTTCAATGAATGCCTCTAAGGTGTGACCTTGGCATGTATTATTAATAAGTGGGACAGCTCTGTTGGTATCCATGGAGACATTACGTTAGTCAAAACAGTGACAAGAGCTGTGATGAATAGCATCCTTTATAACTGTAGCTAAAATATTCACATCTCGATTGAGGAAAAACGAGCTGCAGCATTGATTCCAAACATAATCCCTTTACAGATATGGCATATTAATCATAATGCCAGGTCATTTATTACTGCTGGGAGACATACAAGATTATTTTTTCCTAAGGGAGAGAAAGAGCACAACATTACTCCCATGTTGCGAAAGGACCATGTTTTGGTTTTTGTTCTTTAATTGCAATAAAAAGGGCAGAGAAGAGGCCCTGCGATGGACTGGCGACCTGTCCAGGGTATACCCCGAGTTTCGCCCAATGTCAGCTGGGATAGGCTCCAGCCCCCCCGCAATCCTGTACGCAGGGTAAGCGGTTGACGATGGATGGATGGAGGGCAGAGAAGAGCGTTCATGTGTTTAAATATGAAAATGTTTAGGTTGTGGCTTCAGGCTGACACAGGCCTATTGATTTTGTTGCTTTCCCTATAGATGGTGTTAATGTGTCATGTGTCTCCTCACTAAAACTAGTGTGTTCATTTCTATACCTTTTTTGTAGAAATACATACAGTACATGTTTTTTGTGTGTGTCTCAACCAGGGTTTAGAAACGAGTGAGGTCCATATTTTTTGTTTCTTTTAATTTGTGCCAAAATTCCACCTGAATACATACAAAGGGACCTGTTCGGCAAAAAAAAAAAAAAAAACTTTTAATAAATTAAAGTTGAATTTTACTCTCTGCCTCTGTGTGTATGTGTCATCACACTACACTGGAATGACATCTGCAGACTACATACAGGACACTATGTATGACAACATAAAATACAGCAGATCAGTGCTGAATGCTCTGGTTGATGTAACAACCTAATATTTTGACATCAGAAGATGTTTAGAACAGTTTTGTCTCAATTATAGCAGCTGAATTGGTGTGATGTGCGGATCGGCTGAATAACACGA
Source organism: Lepomis macrochirus (assembly GCA_024633595.2). Lineage (NCBI taxonomy): Eukaryota > Metazoa > Chordata > Actinopteri > Centrarchiformes > Centrarchidae > Lepomis > Lepomis macrochirus. The sequence continues at coordinate 3,361,707 of JALXJV020000006.1, read as the reverse complement.
ACAGTATCTGAATCTCATGTACGCATGAATTATACAGCCACCCCGCTCCACCCAACTAATTATTTTTTCAGATTTTGCCCGCCCCTACTGCTCCTATTTAACGATTTACTTTAATGATTAGAGAGGCTGCTGTCAGTCGTTTTAAACGTTTACATGTGTGCAATAATGTCACAGCAAACATTGTGGGACATTTAGGCAGCTAAACAAAAAAAAAACTGCTATGAAAACTTGACAGGACAGACAGAGGAACCTCTGCAGATGTTATATGGTACCGCCAAAACCTCTCATTATTGTGTGCATAGCATTTTCAAGTGCTTCATGTGTTTCCCATGTCTGGACATGGATTTGATATGAGGGTTGCAATGGTGTAATCAGCTGCGTCTGCATGGTCCTAAAGCTGTCAAGTTGATTGTGGAATCAATGTTTTTTCAATTTTTTTTTTTTATTAATAGGCTATAGCCTTCATAATTGCAGTGGTCCAGACCTCTGTGACTCATAGCTGGTTACGGCCATGGTCTCAGGAGAGAATGTACAGAAACACAATGTGATAAATGCTACCACTCTCCAGTAGTAGATGTAGACTTGCCAAGAAGCTTTTAACAGCCTTCGCACAGTGCTGAACATTGTGTCGCACCAGGTCAGATTTAGCAGAAAGCTTGATATATTGTTTAATGCATCTCTTAATCTGATGTTATTGAACCAGACTGTAGCAAGCGACTACTACTTGAGACTACTTGAGCCCCCCGCACATACACCGACACAGAGAAGTTGGTTAATGTACTTTATTGCAGTGCTGCCCGCACAAACACATTTCACTGAACACAATTCTTCAAAGTCTTTCCAGGCCTGACCCGCTCTTGCTGGTCACTCTGATCGAGCTGACGAGGTTCGACCCAAAGTAGCACACAGCTCCAAACACTGCCATCTCCACTGGGATGCACTCTGTGTATGTTGTGCAGGTTAGCAGCAGACATCCAAGGTCCAGCACGCTACTGCCTTTTGAGGGAGAGCATAATTAGACAATGAACAGTAGCTGTGACAAGTTGCTCTCCCTGGCTCTGCTCACCTGAGCCACCTCCCCACCTCTCCCTACTGCAGCTGAATGCAAAGCATGCCCTGCTCCACACAGATTTATACGGTCAAAATTTTACAGGCGGAAATATCTCAACAACGGATCGGATCAATCGCCATGAAATGTGGGTCAGAAATTCATGTTCATTTTCATCTAGACATAGAGGGAAACGGTCCAGGTTGAAAAATAGTTTCCTTTGAAATAATTGACTGAGGAATCAAATTACAATTATGTAAAACAATGGTTGGATTGACCTGCTCAATTGCCTGGTACCAAAATGATCTGCTTGATAAAATGCCAGATGGTAACATGTCAGATATTACACAACAGGAATTGTGATCCATCTCTACATGCAGAATAGCACAAAATGTTTATGTCATTTAAAATGACAAACTGCAAGAGCAATGACAGCACGGTGTCAAAAGTAATTCATGAGTTCACATATCTATAATGGCAATGGCATAAGTTACTCTGTTCCTAAGCCTACACCTGCTTCAGTGCATTGTTAACCAATAAAAGTAACTGAAATTGTGTTTTAAACTGGACCTCTAACATTTAAAGTTCAACTTATGTAAGTAACAGTAATCAGACTGTTCCATTCCCTCATGTTTGCTTTTGTTTAGGATGGTGCAGAAGAACCACAAGCAAACCGCAGGCACTTTCTCTCCCAAATCTAATAGCTGACATTAAACAAAATGAATCATACTGTATGAATCAGTTTTGAGCTCAATTAATCACTTCAGCTTCAATTAGCTCTCTCTCCCCTGTTTCTCACGCACACACAAAGAAAAATAATTTCTAAGCACTTGTATTTGACTTCTCTTGTTTTAGTTGTCCCTTGGCATATGTGTCCAGAATGCATTACTCACTCCGCTGCCAGCCGTACGGTGCAACAACAGCAGTAAAGCAGCAGTCAGCCCACTCCTGGGAAAGACTTAGCGGGCTGTCAATGGCTATCACACCACCGTCACCAACAGTTTACTGCTGACAAAGTGACAGAGTGCCAAAACTCTCTGCTACTGCACCACTGCTCTGCCACAGGCCTGCAAACAACTCAGAAGAAATCATTCTCCAGCCCCTCTGTTCACACTCACAATTACTTACTATAATGATCGGCGAAGGGTCACTCAATATTTAAACACAACAAATACCATTGGGGCTCCATTGACTTTGTGTTTTCAGATTGTTCTCTTAAAGTTTTCGTGCATTTAGTCCCATTAAAGTTTGTTATAGAAGAACAGGTCAGTGGAGAGAAAATAAGCTTCTTCTCAGCAAACTATCACGAAAACAAATGCTACATCGGCTTAAAGCCAATACAACCCATGTTATATCCAATACACTGCGCAGTTGATTCATTGATCATTGATTTGGCGAGAGAACTGGTGTCTATAGATGAAGCCAGGTAGAAGGCAGTCGTAGGCAGAACACAAGCATCCTCACATGCAAACATGTACCGGATTTTACGTTTTATATGCTATTACAATACATCTGTCCATGTTGAAATTATAGTATATAAATATGATATACTAAATGTCATTAAAATAAAAAAATAAAAATAAAACTCTGTTGTCAGCTGCATCAACAACTGTCAAATCCACCATGCAGCCTTTGATCCATAAAATAAATTATACTTCCATTAACCTATACTAAATCCTAACATTTCAAAGGCATTCTGAGTGGCATGATGGCAAAGGAACAATAAGGGACCACTACAGACAGAGCGGCCTCCTACAGATGGTCAGCTTCCTGGAATCACCTATATTAGGGTGACCATACATCCACTTTTTGGGACCTAATAAATGTCGACATTGATGGTGTGCATTTTTGCTTTGCTTTGGCCTTTCTCTTGAGGTCCTGCCTTCACGCCTACAACGTCTTTCACGCAGACGCTGGTCAAACTACTATCTCCATCATTATCACATAGCACCACAGCAACGAGACAGAGCAGCTTGCTTGTCAATATTGGCACATGGTGCCCAAACGCTGTCCTTGAAGTGGGCCGGAACTCACTGGTATGCAGTAACGGCATTTCTAAATTTTACTCTTTGGCGTAACCAAGAAACTCACCACCATGAAAAGAATTTTTCTTGCACAAGGACTTAATGAATGAGAGCAACGTGCCATAACTACACTGCTGTAAACTGGAATTAATGTTATACTAGTGGAAAGCCATATAGGATATTGTTATCTGAAATGATATTAAATACACTAACATTACCCCTAATCAAATTGTGTGAATCAGAATGCCTGACCTGGAAAGCTGGTACATACGTGTCAGTGTCAAATAAAGGTGCACGCAATCTACAAGCCCACGTGTAGGCCCTATTAAAGTTCAAGGACATAGTTGCACTGCAGGTGGAAGGTTGAGGCTGAGTCTGCCTCCTGCACCCACAGCACCAGTTTTTGAAGACTAAAATATGGTCACCCTAACCTATATGCTCAATAATTCACTCAGCCAATCAAACAGGCTCACCTGCAGCTCATTACATGCAGAGCCATCACAGTAGGTTCACGAAAGAGACACATACACAGCATAATGTAACTTTATGACCTCCGGGTCATGACACTTGTGCCATATTTCCTGACTCACATTCATTCGGTATCATGTGTATTAATATATGTATCATTTGTACTTGGCCCCTGGCTGGACCCAGAACATGCTGGAAAGATTATATATCTCATCTGGCTTGGGAACGCCTCAGGATCTCTCAGAAGGAGCTGGGAGATGTTACTTTGCTTAGCCTACTGTCGGATTTTTCCTGATGACAATCACAGAAATGATGGAGCGTGATGATGGAAATCATCATAGTTTAGACAGCGAACAACTTACATAGTCAGCCACTAGTTTTGTCTACACTGAAACAATGCATACAATACCAAAATACACTAGTTTTTGGCCACCAGTGGCAGCATTGAGTACTGAAATGACTCCGTTTGCAACATAACACACCTTGACAAAAGGTGCTGGTGGTGGTTCTAGCTATCAAACATGGATTTAAACAATGGATAATTTTAAATGTTCAGAATATCAGCATTGCAAATATCTTATTAAGAGGGAAATGCATTCATTGTTTGTTAGACCTTAGAAAGTTTTAAGTTATTGTCAAATAACACTTCCTGTAGCTGTTTCAAATTAAAAGCCTCTGTGTAAAGCAGGTGATGGAGGGATCATACAATTTGAGCTGCTGGAAGGCTTTTAATGTGAAATGGCTGGACAGGAAGTGTTGAGTTCTCAACCCCGAAACGGATTAGGAATAATCTGGTGACAAGTCTCAGGAAACCCCACATTTTAGGGCCGGCAGCTGATGATGATTGCCAGCAGATTGCAGCTTCACCAGGTAATTAGCTTCCTGTGTTAGACACACCCACAGAACACCACAGGGGGAAAAAAAGGAAAACCCCCTAGCAGCACATAGGGGTGGGAATCTCTGGGCACCTTACGATTCGATTACGATTCAGAGGGCTGTCATGTACAGTGTACAGGACAGAGCTGTACACCAGTTTAGTCTCGTACCTGATGTTCTCAACCCTTGACTAGTAGGTTAGTTAGTAATGACATACAGCTGATAATTAATATTACTTCATTACTAATTTAGCTAATGTTACATTAATAAATAAATCTTTTTTGGCAACTTTTACGGGACCCGAGGACGCTTTGCACATAGTTACAGTGACACAACAACAAAAAGTAATTCAGGACTGAATGCCTGGGTAAAGAGCTGTGTTTTAGTAGATCTTTGAAAGTCTCCAGACCGGGAGCGTTTCTGTGGGGATGAGTTCCAGAGGGGGGCGGTGACGCTGAAGGCTGCGGAGTCTGGTGTGGGGGACAGAGTGAGCCCTTGTACAGGGAGATGTTAGCTCGCGCTAACAGCCTTCACTTTTCCAGCCGTTGGGGAAACTACAGACCTTTATTAACGGACACACAGCGACCTGCGCTGCACGTTTACTACCAGACTAAAACTTACTGCTAATATATTTCACCGCTAACTTTCACCGTCACGTTCTGCCGCTCGCTCTCTCTCACTCGCTCGGCCTCACACACACAGCTGCAGAGCGTCACCATGCTCGCAGTGTGCGAGTTAAAATAATTACTTGCGCATTGATATTAATGATTGTGTGACATTTTGGGGTTATTCATTCCACAGCGGTGACGAATACAGGGGGACACTGGGACACTGGTCTCTCTGTTGTGTGCGCTCCTCAGACGGTCCGGGCGCTGCGTTTCCGCGAGTTCTGCCTTTTGCGTTCTGTCAACATTACGTTATCAATTAACATTTAAATAATCGATTTTTAGACTTTTGTGCATCGATTAATAATCTTCCACGTCTGCATCGCGATGCATCTAAGAATCGATTATTTCTCCCACCCCTAGCGTCACAGCACTTGTGATCCATGTTTACCTGGGGCGAGTTCAATCTGAAAATGCTTCGCACCGGTTTGCAACATTTTCGGCTTGAATTTCCTTGCAACGTTCTGCAATGGGCCTCGAGGTATGTTTGCTCCCATTTGGTGGGTGTGTCATAGGTGTTACCCCATCAGCTGCGACAAATTTGTAAACACAGCAGTGTTTAGGCAGGAAAATTCAGTCCGCTTGTGTACACAACAGGATGTTCAAGGAACCACCGTTTCCGTTGAAAAAAACATTTGTCTTCTGAGTTGCCTGGAGAATTTTTGGGATCGCTGACTGCTGCTGTCCAGGACTGCCTGCCCCTACTCACTCCCAGCCTTTTTCACACACTTCTTACAAGTTACTCCATTTCTTGTTAATAAACTATTGACTGTAACTTGCCTCTGCACAAGTCTTCTGTGTCTGCACCCCGGTCCACAGTCACACTAAACCTAACAACAAGGGCAGTCACTAACTAAAATATGATAAAATATACTTTAAAATTGGGAAAATTTGAATTAAAAAAACTTTGTGATATAAGCCAATACGTGTTTCTGTAAACATCACACAATGCAATGTTGAGTTTACCGCTCAGTAATGCACCAATCAGGATTTAGAAATATTTAAATCACAATCTGAGGACAGTTGGTTGGTTGTTTGGTGACTCTCAGTTAAATCTTATCAAAATATGAAAGGGGGGCTGGTAAATCTGCCGCTCCTCAGCTTTAAGGAAGGTCTATAGTGAGTTTTCTGCTTTACAGTTCTGGTTCACTCGTAGCGCTCTTGTATAATTGTCAGAGAAAAAGCTGTAAAAAAGCCACTACCTGCTCAGCAGCAAACAGCCTGCAGACACATTCAGAGACTAGATGGTGAACACTGTGGTGCATTTAGCAGCTAAAGAGACAGAGAGTTCCCTCAGGAGCTGGTGGAGACCAACAATAGAGCTAATGGAGTAAGAATATTGAACATTCATCAGGTGACTCCACTCTACATACATCATCATGTTTCACGTAATTACTGAAGGTGGCAATAAGCAGATGCTTGCTGACAGGTTCACCACGTCAACATTAAAAGGTGCTGATGTGTCAATGTTGCGTTCACTAGTTTCTTCTGAAAATGTGCGCAAAAAAATGAGTTAGTGCAGATTTAGTGTCACAGAATCAAAGCCAAGATTCCAGGGAGAAAGAGGTTTCAAAGTATGACCAACCGCGGGGGGTGGCTAGGAGTCGTCGTAGTTTCTCTCGCTCACCAACACACTCAACAGTAGCAGCAGCAATGACAGTGAAACACAGCTCATGCTTTCAAACACATCATGGAGTGCAGCTGCAAGCGGAGCTGCTACGGTTAATTCAGCTACTTTTAATGGTGCCAGTTGGTGGTTGTGTTTATGGTGTTTGTTTGAAGTGGGGGCAGCGGTGTCACGTTTTTAGTTTGCTTCTTTGTTGATACATAATTTGAATTACAGTTCAGAGTTTGATAGTAACGGCAAACAACCCAGCAATGGAATTGCCCATTCTCAGTCATTTAACTAGTATCTTGTAATGAATGAGTTGGTACTGATGAATACATGATGAATTTGCCAGCTTCGCAAGTGGTTCAAGAATATTCTTTTTCTTTTGTTTAAGATGACTTTACATCAATTTACAAATTTGAGAGGCAAATGAAAGTTTAATGGAAATGTGCAGCTGACAGCTTACAACCTGAGCAGCCTATTACAGAAACTTAATTGGGCATTTTGAAGTTGAACTATCAAATGACCATGGTCTATTTCCCATCATGGAGACGGCTACTGGATTAAAAGATAAGCTTTTTATTTTCACTGACTCTTTAAAGTGGTGCCAGCGCAGGACGGGAGAGGAGTCACAGTGGAAGTTTGTTTCTTTGGAGAGCAGTGTAAAACTTCTTGGTTGGTTTTTAGAGGAACCTAGCTGTCAGTTAATGTAAGTTTAGGGGCTTGAATACAATGGAGCAAGAAGAATAGTAAGCCAAACGAATAGAAAGCAAATGTATGGAAACAACGACACAAATTGATTAGGAAAAAGTACTCAGGAGACTGCAAATATTCTTATATAGTGCCATCGCGATTATTTATATATCCTTTGTGTTTGCAATAATAAGATGTCATTGTTTGAGATACATGAAGCATGTTTGGCCACCCTTGCACAACTGATGTAGAATACACTGGCTTGTTCTCATTTACAAAACCCTGCTGGGGCAGCCCCACCTTGTAAGTTTGCTACATACATCCTCCTCCTTTACACTCTTCCCGCCTTATACTGTTAAATGTTCCTAAGGCAAACTCGGCTCTTGGTTGCTCTTCATTCCAACATGCTGCTGGAATGGACTGGAATTTTTTATTTCAGATGTCTGCAGTTGTTTTACAACATAATCCTTTTCACAACTTGTGCCATGTGTTTTTTAAAGCTCCTTATGGCCTGTATATCTTGTAACTCACACATCATATGTTGCCCTTGCTGCCCTCCTTCCCTTTGTGAAGTGTGGTTGTGTCTGTGTTTTGTTATTCTTGTATCGTTTTATGTCTCATTAATCTGTTTGTACCTCTCTTACTTTACCCTTTATTCCTGTGTGTCCCTCACTTCAAGATGATGTTTTTTGCTTGATTGTAAATAAGAAAGAATTCTCTTTGTTTGGTCTACAGTTCACTCTCAGGACGGCAGTTTGAGATACACATTCTTTCAACATAGAAGCTTCTAATAAGTAAATTTTTCAGAGATGTAGTAACAGGGATATAATGGGCCCTCGTCTGTTTAAGTTCAGCCTAAACTTTAAAAACATTGTATGTGGGGTATGGCAGTAAACTAAGCAACCTGACCTAGTCAGGTGGGCCTCTGTGTCCTACTCTTTGTTAGTCTGTTGCTGTTGTCAGATTAGTTAAGTTTTATTTGTAATAAAATTTTCAAAGCAAGAATATAACTTTGTCTTTGAAGAAGAAATAAAAGAAATAAAAAATATAACCTCTGGTCTGGTTCAATACTAAATTTATCACTACCAGGCAAGTTCAGTTGCATTGGGTCTAAAGGTGCGTGGGTGGATTTATTGTTTATTCAGTTCTGTTATTAAGTATAAATAGTGATTATTTCTGATAGCTGACCATGAGTATCATGCCAATCCATTTTGTGCAAAATTAGTGAAAATTTTAATCTCTGGTACCGCTGGAGAAAAAAAAAAAAATCATGTTTCAGAATTTCATGTCAACCCCTTTAATAGTTTAGATATTTCACTCTTGACGAAAGTGGTGGGCCGACTGACAGATGGATGTTGCCATCCCTACAGCCAGGCTGCCAGCGTGGATATAAATATATCTATGGTTGCCTTTTTGTTTTAATGCATCTTCTCTGACACTTAGTAACAAAAACAGTGTCTGCCTTCAGGTTTATAAAGGAATCAATGATGATCTCCAATTTATAGCTTCATCATAAATTGCAATTAGTTCCCTAATATTCATCTGAACAGATCCTCAAGCAAAATATCTTGATGGATTTCTTTCAACAGTGCACTTAGTTTTAATAAAGAGAGAGTTGTTATAGTGCAGTGATTAGCATATGTTCTGTTGAAAGAAAATTTCTGATGGTGACAATGGTTATGATTCCGTCAGAAAGGTGTTTTTTTGAACATAACTGCAGATATCAGGCCATAACAATCAAAGGCCCGACCTCTGTGATTCTCATGTGAACATACAGTATGAAACTGTCTCAGAAAATACAGAACAAACATGTTTGAGAGCACACTTCACTGTGGCAGAGGGGTATTTGTTCTCGCTTCTTGTTGAGTCGGGTGATCAGAGCAACACGATTTGTTGGGGGACTTGGATAAGAAGCTTGAAGATCTTTTAATTATGTAGGTGTTTTTTAGTGCAAATTTATGATAAAGTGCATTTTTCCACATTAGCACTGGTATGGGCTTGCAACATGTTGCATCATGACGTCTTCATAAACCCTAAAAACCCTTCAAAGCCGAATCAGTCTGTAACTAAAAACATAGAGCATCCTGCTATGGGAGTAAAAACTAAACAGATATTTGGTGCATGGAACACTACAGGCAACAATCAAATCATTTACACTTACATTGAAGCTTATTATTTTTAATCACAGAACAAACTCAAATATAAAATCAGTGTTCAGAGATGGCAGAACAATTTAGCTCAGATTGTTTTTAAACAATCAAGAACTGTACAGTACATAGCCCGTTCAGGTGGGTTTAACAGTTTACTCATTATATTACTGTTAAAACAAACATTATAAAGAAGCCTTCTTTAAATTCAATACTAGATATACAAGTTTTTACCCAGTTGTTTAAATTATAATTTAACCAATAAATACCAAAATACCTCCATACGCGGGATAAGGGCTTGGCGATGGATGGATGGATGGATGGATACCAAAATACCAAAGAGACCTGTTTTGTTTTGGACTGGGCCAGGCTAGATGTTTACCTTTGACTCCACGCAGCAAATTGTGGGTCCTGTTTCAGAAAGCGGGATTACTGAAAACTTACTGAAAACTGAGTTTGTTAAGTCTGAGATGAGGGAAACTCTGGGTTTCCTCTTCGAAGGAGGTTTACTTCATCCAAATCTGAGTTTCTCTCTGACTCCTCCCCTCCTGTGGAGCCTGAAACAGCTGTCTGACACACTGTTTCATTTCATCATTCATACTGCCGATATCAAAGCATAGAGGGGATGCGTTATTTGCAGAAGTCTACGTCTTTAGAAACATCAAAATCCTGGTCAGATATTAGTTTGTAACCCAAACATGATCTTTAACATGACCACTTTGATGATTGATCTGTCATCGATGGAAGGACAGAGACAGATCTCTGGACATCATGGATTTATCCTCAGCCCGGAAAAAACTCTATAGGCTGCACTGTCTTTCTTTATCACACTGTGACTCTGGACATTATGCAGCTGTCAGGTTGGCAACAGTTGCACTGAAACATTACGGTTGGTGTACATTACCGCAGTGATCACTGTTTAAATTAAACTAATCTGTATGAAGCTGTAACTGATCAATGAGCAATCATCTGTCATTTTGTGATTAGTCTCCCTGATGGAACATTCCTGTCATAGTTAACATGTGGGAGATTTTTCATTATTGGCTGCATATAGTCTTAATGTGTTTTGACAGCATTTCATTATAAAATGAACAAGATTTTTTCAACTTTACATTCATCTAGACACATTTTCCATTGCAAAACAAAAACCTATAGCCATACTGTGTTAGACTTTGCACTGTTGGACTGTGAACTGAACCAAAAACTCTGTTTCCCATCTCAGGCTCAGTCAACTCAGAGCTCACGGATAAGCTCTGAGTTTGTTAAGCCTGCTTTCTGAAACAGGGCCCTGGCCTTTCTTCTCTCTGAGAGTTCAAATCAACTCAATTTGAGGGTGTTCTCAAGGTCCAATTCTTGAATCAATTCAATGAGAGGATGATACATTGTTTCAGTTTTCCAACTGGTCCAGTTTGCGTTCACAAAGGCAAAAACTCAAAGGTTCCAAAAAATTGTGATCAACAGCTTGTGGAAATGTCATGTAATTATTGGTCATACAGTCAGCAACAAACCTCCCAAACGTCTACCTGGAAATCGTACACCATGGAGCACCATCAGGTTCATGCTTGTGTTGGTCTGCAGCACATATCAGCAGACTTTAGAAGGCCACGCATTTATCATACCCTGACTTGTTGGTATTTGGACCAGTGAAGCAAGTGGGCCAGAATTGCAAACATACAAATGGCTAGTAAAGACCTATCATAAAATCAGCATGTGTTTAAAGAATATATTTCTATGAATGAATGAATTAATTAATTAATGCTTATATATCCCTACAAGTACTTACCCAAAATATCTGAAAAGGTAGCAACCTTTCATTTAAAAGCAGCAATAACCTCAACCAATAACCTGTAGTTGCAGAGACCTGAACATCAGTTAGGAGGAATTTTGGACCATCCCTCTTTACAAAACTGTTCAGCAATATTCTTGGGATGTCTAGAGTGACTGTCAGGAAGCATCACAATCGGGTTTAGGTTAGGACTCTGGCCCAATACCAGACTTTACTGACGTCACTTGGAAAGTGATTGAGTGCAAGAGGCTGCAAGGGCTTAGAATGCTGTAAACAGGAATGGGAGAGCACTTTGCCACGCCATTATCACGTTACCTTGACAATGCTGAAAAATGTTGCACACTTTTCATCTTATGTTTTTGCCTGACTTTTTGGTGTTGCAGGCTCTTGCCTGTGGACGCGAGGTAAATGTCACATATGTCAATAATTAATACATTATTGTTGGTCAAAACAGCATCATTAAGCAAAAACTAAAATAATTAAATAAATTAAGTGTGTAATAAGGTGTTTGCATTCCTCTGACTTAATGTGTTCTATGTACCATCCTAAATCTATGTTAAGAAAAACTGTAACAATTGTAGCATTACTGTTGGTGTCCATGCTTGTTTGTTTACTGTTCTTCTTCTCTTAGGAGGCAGATTTGCTGTGAAATTACTTTCGCTTCCGGGTGTCCCCCGGTAAACCCCCTGTTTCACGTCATACCGCTCTGAACTGTGGTCAATTCCCGCAGGAATTCTGCAGAAATGGAGACTTCGTGAAAAGGGTTTAGAAAGGGCTCAAAATGTCACAAGAGCGCCCTCACAAAGTTTTGACAGTGGGACAGCCAGTCCCTCACGGACTTCCCGGGAACGCTCCTCAAAGTCTGTGAGTGTGGACATCGGGATTGGGCTTCTGACTGGGCCATTACAGAAGGGGTGTTTTCTTCTGCTGAAGACATTCTGTTGCTGATTTACTTCTGAGCTTGCATCAGATAGGCTGAGTGCAATGGCCGACAAACTGAGGCGTGAACCCAAAATACAGACACTAGCAGGACTGGATTAGTTTGCAGGTTTATTTAAATGATAACAGTCAATTTACAAGGAAATCCAAATTAAAGACAAGGTAGTCCAAACACAGGGGAAAGTCTAACAAAGTCAACGCAATCCAAACACACATGAACAATCAGGAAATCCAGGAGAAAACAGAACTCAAGGCAGAACACTCAACATTAGACTACGACGCAACAAAGACTGAACACAAATGATTTATACTGAAACAAGCAGGCAAGGGCAATTAGTCACAGGTGAGACACATTAGTAATCAAGGTAGACAGGAAACAAAGCTAGACAGGAACACCAAACACCAATGATTACAAAGTAGAAAAGGACGTTAAAGCTACTGACAAGGAAATGTGAAACCAGATACAACAGAGAACAAAGGAACCAATGATCAACTAATCAAACTTAAACAGGAACACAGAGGCAAAGAGTAAAACAGTAATGGACATTAACAAAATAACAGAAAAACACCACACTCAAATCCAAGGTTGTGACAGCTTTGGGTCGTTGTCCTGTTGCATCACCCATCTTCTGTTGAGCTTCAATTGGTGGACAGATGGCCTTACATTCTCCTGCAAAATGTCTTGATAAATTTGGAAATTAGTTTTCCATCTGATAGCAACCCTTCCAGGCCCTGAGACAGTGAAGCAGCCCCAAACCATGATTCCCCCTCCACCATTCTTTATAGTTGGGATGAGGTTCAATATTTGTGTGCTGTGCTTTTTTCCTCTACACATAGGGTTGTGTGTTCCTTTCAAACAACTTAACTTTGGTTTTATCTGTCTACAGAATATTTTGCCAGTAGTGCTGTAGAACATCCAGGTGCTCTTTTGAAAACTTCAGAAGTGCAGCAATGTTTTGGGGGTGTTTTGGTTCGCAGTGGCTTCCTCCGTGGTCTCCTCCCATGAACTCTGTTCTTTGTTAGTGTTTTTCACATTGTAAACAGAGATGTTAGCAAGTTCCAGAGATTTCTGTAAGTCTTGAGTTAACACTCTACTATCCTTCTTAACCTCACTGAGCATTCTGCGCTGTGCACATGTAGTCATCTTTGGAGGCTACGGCTACTCCTAGGGAGAGTAGCAACGGTGCTGAACTTTCTCCATTTAAACGATTTATACTTACCGTGGAATGATGAACATCAAGGCTTTTAGAGATAATGTTGTAACCCTTTCCAGCTTCATGAAAGTGAACAATTCTTAATCTTAGGTCTTCTGAGAGCTCTTTTGTTTGAGGCATGGTTGACATCAGGCAATCACATCAGGCTTCATTAAAATAGCAAAATAAAAATTTGTGGGTTTTTTTATAGAGCAGGGCAACTGTCCCCTCCAATCTCGTATCATTGATTTGACTCCAGGTTGGGTTATTTCTGACTCTAATTAGCTTTTGGAGAAGAATTAGTGTAGGGATTCACATACTTTTTCCACCCTGAATGTGAATGTTTACATTGTGTGTTCAATAAAACATAAAACACATAATTGTTTGTTTGGTATTAGTTTATACAGACTGTGTTTGTTTATTGTTGTGACTTAGATAAAGATCAGATCCCATTTTATGAACAATTTATGCAGAAATCCAGGTAATTCCAAAGGGTTCACATACTTTTTCCTGTGACTGTATTGTATGTACTTGTTATAGTATTTTTGTTAGTATCACTTTCATATTTTGTTTGCAATTTTTCTGTTCTCTATATTCATACTGAAAATCAACAGCATTTGCCCTTCCCATGGGAAGTTTCTGTCATTTTCATCAATGCCTGTGAAGAGGCCATCACAACACAACAATATACCCAGTTTGTGAGGTTGATAGTGGTTTCTGAATCAATGACATATCTTCTATATATTCTAGTGTTCCAAGTAAACACATTTTTGACTGGACAAGACTGAACTGCTTGAGCATTCCCAAAGACAAGTAACTGTTTCTTCGCCAATTGGCTGACTCCTGTTTCAAGTCCCATTCAGTGGTCTGACAGGCTCCTGCTCCCAATGTCCTGCTGCCATTTAATCATTTCAGACTGTGTTTTCCCATTGTGCAATGTCCCCTTGTGTTCGTGTGGTCAAGCGTCTCAGTCCTTCCTCTATGGATTACTTGTTTCCTCTATCCCTAGGATTTGTTTGCTTTTGGATCTTCCCTGTTCTCTTTGGATTTGTTTTCTTCATCTTTGGAATAATAACTTGTTTTTGACTCTGGCTTTCTTCCACTCCATGTACGCTTCTCCCACTTGTGGTTTAAATAAATACCAAAAGCTGCTTTTTCTGCTCTGCCTGAGGTTAGTGTCTAATCCCTTTAGTCCTGTGTCGACACTTGGCAAAACGTGACAGACATCCAACTAAGGACATCTTTGTACTCACTCACCAAATGGGACACACAGCGACAATGAATGCCACCTACGTTCATAAAGCTTGTCTCACTTTTCTACAAACAAAACAGTTCCCATCAAAATGACAACGGAAGATCACAAAAGCCTTTTAAAGGTTTGGCTGGATAAAACCCCAAAGGAAAATCCTTCCTCTCTTGTCCTTTTAATAAAGAGAGCACACTTTACTGGGAGAGTCAATCTTGATGTGATCACAAAGCTCAGAAAAGTTCTAATGAAATTCTAAAGGTGTGTTCAGACTGGATTTTTTGAGGCTGTGCAATTGCAAATAAAGTCAACACAAAGGTGCAAGTTGGCGCAAATTTTTCCTGCGTGAATCGAGGCAAAGATGTGCACAAGTACAAAAATATAAGTGTGGCAGAAACACCACAGTTGCCACAAAAGCAAAGTCTTTGTGTGCGAGTGTATGGGTTCACCTGGCAGTCAGACTTCATCACCGATAAGAAGGATTTTAACTGGTGCTCGATTTGAGCTGAGTCTTTGCCTTCCTCACCCATCATTCAAGGGAAAGGGAACACTTACAGAGACATGCAGCCTTTACTTGCATTGCATTTGAAAATATGTGTTTCCTTCTCTTGTATTGTAACTATGTTTGTGCAAAAGCCCACTGGTTTTTGAACAAGAGAAGACTCATAAACATCTCACAAAATATCAATATAAAGTTATAAATTGACTTTATGCTGTGAGCCGTGTGGATCACTAAACTCCTTGTTTTCTTCCTGTCTGCTTTTGCGTGTTTGTTCTATAGAGGATTCCAGGTAACATAACACACCATATGGCATTATTACTAGATGTTTCCAGCATCTTGGGAACAGCTTTTCTTTTCATTGAGTCTTCGCCACCCTCATTCTCACTCATCATTCAAGGAAAAGGAACAATTACAGAGGCATGCAGCTTTTACTTGAAAGTGAAATGAAACCAGGCATAAGCTCTGCAAAACAGGGACTGGAAGGTTAGACTAATGCGGAAAATATGAATATACATTCAGATCAATGCATTTAGAAAGCAAGCAAGGCAGAAACAAATGTCTGTGACTCTGTAGGCTAGATGCACTGATTTAGATAAACCTTGATTAATGGAAAAAGTGATCATTGAGACAAATGGAAATGATAATAAAAACTAATGCAGCTAAATGTTAGAAAGTGCATTGTTCTTGAAGACGGGAGATGTGTATCTAAAAGTCATCTGTAGCAACTCCTTTCATTGACTATATCGATAACAGATTTTCAAAGATCTGTCAAAGCATGCAGACAAAATCTGTTTAAACAACCACCCCATCTTTTTGGGGAGAAGGTTGGCTGCATCAAAGTGAAAAATAAAAATTAAAGCTACTGAAGCTAGACTCAAGTTGTGGTAAGATTGCATTAAGCTATACAAGATGTGGTTCCTTTCAATGAAAAAGTAGGTATTGTTGAGGTCTTTGACCTTGTGTCCTGAATGAGAATCATAGAATAAATTTAAAACTTAAAACTCCAGCATATTAGTGACCCAGAAGTGAAGTGGAAACTCTTCTCATCACTCAGCACTGCATGGGGCAGAAATAATTGCCATTTGCTCTAATGTGTTAATGTATACAGGCATTTCTCAGCTGTGCTTCTTTCTCTGGTATTGTAAAAACATTTGTGGAATGGCCTATTGATTTTTTTAAAAGTAGAAGACTCATAAATGTCTAACAAAATATTATAAAGCTATAAATTGTTTATGACTATATACTGTAAGCCATGTGGATCATTAAACGTCTTGCTTTTTGCTCATCTGCTTTTGTGTGTTTGTTCTATAGAGCATTCCAGGTGACATAACGTACCATCTGTCACCATGACTAGAAGTTTTCAGAAACCTGGTAACAGCTTTTCTTTTCATTGAGTCTTTGCCATCCTCATCCTCATCCTCACCCATCATTCAAGAGAAAGTGAACAATTACAGAGACATGCAGCCTTTACTTACTGCAAATATGAATATACATTCAAATTAATGCATTCAGACAGGCAGGAAAAAATGTCTGACTGTGTAGGCTTGTTCTGTAGAGGATTCCAGGTGACATAATACACCATCTGGCATCATTACTAGAAGTTTTAAGCATCTTGGGAACAGCTTGTCTTTTCATTTAATGCTCACACATAAAGTGCACAGAGTCAAAAAAACACAACAGAAGAAAAGAAAGAAACAATTACACTGTAAATACAACAGACCGTAATAACCAAAAAGCTACAATATCAGGAGAAGCATATTTGTCTCTGTTTGTGTCTAAACGGGTAATTTAACCAACATAAAACAGCATTATGTAAGATTTAGTGTGATTTGGCACCACTACCGTTGTGTACAAATGTAATTCACAGCTGTTGTAAATTAGGACAGCTGTACACATTTAAATTACTTAAGAACAAAAACTGACAAGTTCATAACTTCGCCAACACAGCCAAACATCAAGCAAGTGTGACAACACGAGGCAGCCAGTTAAGTATCTGCCTTGCAGCCTTTGTATTTCATGAAGCTCTCACCAATGTCCGGCAGCCGCTTGCTTGTTCACTGTTTCTATTCTTAGCTTCCTCCATCAATGTCCTCTTCGGTCACCTCTGCCATTTGTCAACATTAAAATCATTCCCAGTCAGAAAACATGGGTGAAAAGAGATGTGTGAGCTCTTTACAGAGACAAAAAAGCTGCTTTTTGGAAAAGGTGAACAAATGATTGAAATCTTATCGAATTTAAATTTGTTTCATGGCGTATTGCAATGTCTGATAAAGGTGATATGCGTGTCAAAATACTATTATAATTAAATATTGCCGTGCTGCAGAGTTATCCACATCATATTTTGCAGACTGAATGTAGCAAGGGGTGGTGGCGCTTAAAGAGGAATCTCCAACAGAATCTAACTACCCGACAACGCCACCTGGGAATTTCCACCCCAGGAAATGTTTTATATTTACCTTGATTAACCACCAATTATACAAAGGCTCCACAGGTTTACTGAAGTAAGACAGACGTGATTTCAAAAGAATTACTCATTTATTGATTAGATAATTGGTAACTGGAAGTGCCTGAAAAGAGGATGGTCAATAATGCCAATAACTTATCAGATTACATTAGAATATATGGCGGTTTATTACAATTTGAGCAATCACAAGTTAATTATTTAAAGTGATCAATAGTCAATAGTCACTGCAGACTGGTTCACTGCAAATCCTACCAAATCACTACCTAATTGTGCCCCTTTGCAGTTAATGCTACAGTTGGGGAAGGGAACGACATTAGCATGCCAAGCCTTCACCACAAGCCAACCACTAGATCCACTTTAAAGGGAAAACAACAAGTTAAACAAATCAAAACAATAAGCCAGTTGGTTTTTTCTAAAACACAAGCACACCCAAGAGTAGCAACAGTGCTACCTGGAGGCACTGCAGCCAGGGCGTACTAGCAAGAATTAAGCTAAAATCCTTACTAAACTGAGGCAAAACAGCAGCTAAAAACTTATTAAAAACAAACACATATTAACCGATTAATAAAAGTAATTAATGTGCAAATAACACCATCATCATATCACCTCAGGTAGTTGATGTTGTTACCGACATTTTCAACATCTCACTGTCTCAAGAGAGGGTTCCCACCTGCTTCAAGACAGCCACAATCATTCCTGTACCCAAAAAGTCTGCAGTGTCTATTCTGAACAACTACCGCCCTGTAGCACTCATCCCCATTCTGATTAAGTGCTTTTGGTTCTTTAGCACATAAAGAACAACATTCCAGCCAGCCAGAACCAACGGATCTGCATTCATGACTGCATCCCCGGACATGAAGAGAACTCTTTTGTGAAGTTTGCGGATGACACCACCATCATCGGCTGGATTTCAAACAACAATGAGACTTCATATCGGGAGGAAATTGATAATCTTGCAGAGTGGTGCTCAGAGAACAACCTACTGATCAACGTCAGCAAAACCACGGAGCCAATTGTTGATTTCAGGAAAGGGAAGATAAAGACACACACTCCTGTCTACATCAGTGGAGCTGAGGGGAAGCAGGTGAACAGTTTTAGGTTCCTGGGAATCAGCATCACAGAGAACCTGACATGGTCATCTCACATCTCCATGCTAGTGAAGAAAGCTCAGAAACTACTGTATTTCTTGAGGAAATACCAAATTCCCACACCAAGTTATTGTTAGTTTTAACAGAGGAGCAACAGAAAGCATCCTGACTGGAAACATCACTAACTGGCATGGGATGTGCACGCCCCAGGACCGTAGGGCTCTGCAGCGGGTGATTAAAACTGCTCAGAAGATCACTGGTACCCATCTCCTGAGCATCAGTGCACAAAACTCATCATCTTCACTACTCAAACTCAGTAGCCGTAATTAAATCAAACTACTACTCTGATCTCATCTGCTCCAACGAAGGAAACTCCAGGTCTCTCTTCTCAATAATGCATAAAATTTTTAACCCCCCTGATTCCCTGCCCTCTCACATGTATTCAAGTGAGACTTGTAATTCATTACTTATCTTTTTTAATAAAAAAATGAACTCCATTCACCAGCAATTACATTCGACCCCCCTTGCCTCCCCCTCCCCAATAGCCAGTCATTTTGCTGCTTTCTACTGCCCTCCTCCTCCGAAATTTCTGATCTCATCCATAAAGTCCTCAACATATTCTCTTGACCCCCCTCCCCACAGCTCTGGTCAAAACCTGTCTCACTTCCCTCCCCCCCTTCATAACTTCCATTATTCATTCCTCTCTCTCCTCTGGTATTGTCCCCTCACTTTTCAAAACTGCATCTGTCTCCCCGATTCTGAAAAAACCTGGCTCAGATCACACTAACTATAATAATCTTTGTCCCATCTCAAATCTTCCCTTTATCTCTAAAATACTTGAAAAAATAGTGTCTGCTCAACTCCACGCCTATCTTGCCCTCAACAGTCTTTACGAACCTTTCCAGTCTGGTTTTCGCCCCTCCCATAGTACTGAAACTGCCCTAATAAAAATCACCAATGATCTCCTCATAGCTGCTGATTCCGGACTCATCTCCATCCTCATCCTCCTCGATCTTAGTGCGGCCTTTGATACCATTTCTCACTCCATTCTCCTCAATAGACTATCCTTTCTTGGCATCTCTCACACCCCTCTTGACTGGTTCCGCTCATATCTCTCCGACCGCACTCAGTTTATTCAACTCAAATCTTTCACATCCCACCCTTCCCCTGTCAGTAATGGTGTCCCTCAAGGTTCAGTTCTTGGCCCCCTCCTTTTCATCACCTACCTACTTCCCCTTGGCAATATTTCCTGCAAATTCAACATTCATTTTCATTGTTACACAGATGACACCCAGCTCTATTTATCCAGCAAACCCACCTCCTCACTCCCCCCCCTTGTCCCTTACTAACTGCTTACTTGAAATTAAAGACTGGTTCACCTCAAACTTCCTTAAACTAAGCAGTGACAAAACTGAACTCCTCCTCGTAGCCACCAAATCCACCCTTTCCAAAATCAATAGTTTCACACTACCCATTGACAATTCCTTGGTTTCCCCCTCCCCTCAGGTCAAGAGTCTGGGCGTAATCCTCGACTCCTCCCTATCCTTTCAGTCACACATAAATAACATCAGCCGGTCTGCATACTTCCACCTACGCAACATTAACCGCCTCCGTCCCTCTCTTACCACTCACCACTCCTTATCCACAGCCTCATCACCTCCTGCCTTGATTACTGCAACTCCCTTCTTTTTGACCTCCCTCAAAAATCTCTCCATAAACTCCAACTTCTTCAGAACTCAGCAGCTCGTGTCATCACCAGAACCCCCTCTTTTCATCATATAACCCCTGTCCTTCAGCAGCTCCATTGGCTCCCGGTTCAATTCAGAATACAATTTAAAATCCTTCTGCATACTTTCAAAGCTATCCATAACCTCCATATCTAACTGACCTCCTTCACATCGCCACCTCCTCCCACTCCCTCAGATCCTCCTCCTCCATCCACCTCACTGTACCCCAGCTCGACTTGTCACTATGGGAGCAGAGCCTTTAGCCGCCCTGCTCCCCAGCTCTGGAACTTACTCCCACCTGACCTCTGCAGTATCGACTCTCTCCCCCTGTTCAAAACCAGACTCAAAACCCCTGTTCCAGCTTAGTTATTTGTAAATACACTGTTCTTGTCCTTTTCCATAAATTTTGTTTGTACTTTTCTGTTCCCTGTACCTGTTTTTATTATCTGTAAAGCGACCTTGAGTGCTTAGAAAGGCGCTGTTAAATAAAATGTATTATTATTATTATTATTATTATTATTATTATTATAGTGATATCGGTGAGGTGAAGTGTCTACAGAGCCCAAAGGATACTAAAGGACAGTACCCACCCAGCCACAGCCTGTTCACCCTGCTGCATTCTGGGAAGAGATACAGAAGTTTCAACTGCCACACCACCAGACTGCAAAGCTTTTCCTCCAAGCTATCAGACCCTTAAACTCTAATTCATCCTCACCACTGCTCCAGTGAATATAGCTTATTTCTGTTTACCAATTTTATAATTGCTTCTGGATTAATGTAAATGTCTGCTATGTAGCAGAAGGGAGTTACAAAGCTCAGTTTCATTATAAAACCAATAATAAATGTACCCACCTACATACCTAGTTATCATACCCTACTTGTTGCCAAAGTTTCTCATTCTCAAAGTATGAGTACAAGGTGCTCTGTAAGGGGGAATACATCAAGCCACTCCAGACAGAGGAACTTGGAATCAGCCAGGTAAACACATAAAGCAGGTGCTGCGGTGGTTAGCAATGTCGCTACACAGCAAGAAGGTTGTAGGCTCGCACCTTGGTTGCGCCGGCCTTTCTGTCTGGAGTTTGCATGTTCTCCCCATGTCCGCATGGGTTCTCTCCGGGTGCTCCAGCTTCCTCCCACCATCCAGGACAAGCTAGGTTAATTGGTCCAAAATTGTCCTTTTCCTTGTGAATGTGAGTGGTTGTCTGTCTGTGTTTGGCCCTGCGATGGACTGGCGACCTGACCTGGGTGTACCCTGCCTTTAAGCCCAAAGTCAGGATGGATGGAACATTATCATTCTATTATTGCCAAATCAGTTCATTGTTGCAATATCAGTCAAAATAGTTAATAATTAGTAATAATTTTGTTCAATCCTACTTTTTGGTCAGGTAATTAAGAACACCACCAGAGCCAGACATCAGGGAGACAAAGCGGAGACATTTTGAGAAAGACCTCAACATTAAAGATATGTGGCAGTCAAACATCACAGGCTACAAAAGCAGGAGCACCTGCTTTGATCTCCTCAACAAAGAGTCAGCTGTAAAATCTGAATATAAGTAATTCAGCTGGGCCTGATAACATCCCTGGCTAAAAATCTGTGCCACTCAACTAGTTGATGTTATTACCGACATTTTCAACATCTTACGGTCTCAGGAGAGGGTTCCCACCTGCTTCAAGACACCCACCATTGTCCCTGTACCAAAAAAGTCTGACAGAGGATCCCATCTCCCCTGTGCTCCACTCACACTCTAGTGCTCAACACCGGCTGCACAACCACAACTCCAACCCCCCAACATGGAGAGAACTGTTGTGAAGTGTGGTGACAACACTCGGCATCTCAGCGCATGCTCTTCTGCCTGTGCTTGTTTGTTGGCTTCTGTGTGTCCTACCGTCTCCTATTGTGTGAAGCTGTTAAGTATTTGTCTATTGTCTATCATCAACCACTGCTATGATAACTGGAGTATACAAAGTGCTCTGGACCTTACTGATCACCGTCTGGATCATCACCAGTGATAGCTGTGCACTGCGGCCCAAGCCACATGGCAACATTGGACTCACCTACACAAGGGAAGATCCATGCTCTGTAGGATCACAGCACCAGGAGTACTCCCAGCAGAGATCCATCCAAGGAAAAGAGGTAAGAGGGAAGGTGTTTGTGTAACACAGATGAAACGATCTAAGTTCAAAAACATGAAAAGCCTATAAAAATCTGTATGAGTGATTTTATTCCTGAAATGTAACTTGAAAGACTATTTAAGGATTTTAAAGGGTTAAAATTCAGTTACCAGAGCAAAATAGACCGACAGGTTAATTTGGCCAATCAGCTTGACAGCATGGTAGGCCTGCCCACCTGCTCCCGTGTTCCTGGGAGCGAGCAAAAGTTTTTTTCCGCTGCTGTGTGTGTCGAGAGACAGAGAAGCGCTAGCTGCTGTAGAGGGTGAAAACTGTGAAAAAGCGGAGAAAACTTGAGGAAATACAGCTAAAAACGAGCTACACTGAGGCTAACTTCAGCACTACAAACGTGGTAGCTAACTGCTGTAAGAGTTTAGTTGTAAATTCAGTGTTTTGATATAGTGTTTGAGAGCGACTACTAGCAGTGTCGGTAGCTTTGAAGTCCAGTAGGATTTCCACGACGCACAGTCTTTGCTGGTTCAAGAGCGAGGTAAATCATTTAAAACTGTTTTTGTTCATTCTTTATCACATTACTGTGAAAGCTAATTTTTTTTGCACTGAGAGAAAGTAATGAAAGTTGTAAATGGTCTCATGTTCGGTTTTAGAAGACCTTGTGGCTTTACTGGAGCCGCCATTTTGGGGTGTGTGTCCAGCCGCTCTGGTGAAATCGGTGAGAATGTTCATTTCAACTTAAAAATTTCGCTTGCTATGCACCTTAAATTATTTATGTGCACTTAATGAATATGAAGCTACATTTAGTTTAACAAGCTGGTTTACTGTGTTGTTAATGTGTAAATTCAGCTTACTTTATTTTGCACTTGCATAAAACTTTGTTCTAATGTGCAGTTAATTTGTGAAGCTCATCTGGTTGTGTGCAACCAAGTTATTTATGTTTATATGTTGAATAGTGAGAGAGAGGCATAGAAAGTAAACACCCACAGTATGTATATCATTGTGTATTGTGA
The DNA here is from genome assembly GCA_024633595.2 of Lepomis macrochirus. NCBI lineage: Eukaryota > Metazoa > Chordata > Actinopteri > Centrarchiformes > Centrarchidae > Lepomis > Lepomis macrochirus. Next base: position 3,338,098 of record JALXJV020000006.1, on the reverse strand, counting down.
ATTTCATGTGGCGTATATTATTGCATGAGACTTAAGCAGTGAATATCTCTCTGACCCTGTCTGTTGACAGGTCAGGTTTTTTTTTTTGTTTGTTTTTTTTGTGTGTGTGCGTGTTTTTTCGTCCATTGTCTGGATTGGATCTGCGGATGAAAATTGATGGCGAGCCGTCCCTCTTGAATGATTGTGGGAGCCATTCCCTCTTCAGGATCACTGGACCTGTCCCGCTACTACTGCACTTTGCGGTGTGGTAGGCCCCGTCAGAACACGGCCCTACCCATAA
>JALXJV020000006.1:3211944-3337318 GCA_024633595.2 Lepomis macrochirus | reverse complement strand
TAACATACAGGTAGATGGTGAAACCTGCTGGGCATTTCTGCCTGTCGCACCTCCACCGGTGCCTAAGAGATTAAGGTGTACATATTGGGGAACACTACAGAGGGCATTAATGGGTCATCAGCTGGGGACCACCAGTCACGGATGTTTCGCTCCTTTAACCCCAGTACATCTCATGGTGGCGGAGCGATGGCAGGGATTTCTCCCTGCCACCCCCTGCTGATGCCCTAGATGGAGACTGGACCCCAACACTTTGCCTTCCTTCTCAGCCATAGCCAGTAACTGCCCCTTTCAGCCTCTTCTGCCAGCTCTTTCATGGCTTTCCGGTTGCCTTACGCCTGTTGCACCCATGTCGCGGAGCAGGCGAGAGGTTGAGGAGCCCACGAACCCCGACACCCAACCTCCACAGGGTATGTCACTGCCTTCCAGCCAGCCTCCCTGCACTCTGCAGCCAGATCAGAATATTTGGCCCGTTTCCGGCTCATGGGCAGCTTCAAGTCCTCCCTTCCCATGGGACTGTGAGCTCTACCATCAGGACCACCTTGCAAGCAGCAGACCACAACACCAGATCTGGGCGCAACGAAGTTTCCACTATTTCCCTGGGAAACTGGAGCTGCTTCCCAAGGTCGACTGCCAGTGTCCACCCCTTGCCTGGTGTAAGGAGTCTTCCTATGTCCTTCCGGTGGTGGGTGTTACCCCTCTCCCCGGCCCTCGCGAACTGGATGGAATGTGCGGTTAGGGCCGGGGGCCTGCTATTCATTTCCTGCCTACATATCTCAACAACTTCAGCGAGCTTCTTCAGCACCAGGTCGTGCCTCCACCTGTAGCGCCCCTGTGCCAACGCTATCTTGCAGCCAGACATGATGTGTTGGAGGCTCGCATTAACAGTGTTGCACAGCAGGCAAGATTCCTCGTTGCCGAACCATCTGTGGAGGTTGCGGGGGCAAGGTAAGGTGTCATATGCTGCTCTCACAAGAAAACTTAGCCTGGCCTGAGGAATCTTCCATACATCGGACCAAGCCAGCTGCCTGTCTAGAACGCCTTCCCATGACAGCCAGCCTCCCTGTTGGCCCTGGGACACTGCTTTGATGGTAAGCCTCTCGTGTTCCGCTCTCATCACCTCTGCTGCCACCATGGCCTTCCTCTCTTCTTTGGATGCATTCGACCAGAAGAGGTGGGCCTGTCCCCACCCGACGCCTGCCCGGCCGTCCTGTACTCTGCCAACAACCTCCCTGTGTTGCAGCCTACTTATTGCCAGGTCAACTTCCTCCTTGGCCCTCCATTTTCTCCCGGTTAAAACCTGGGCATCCGCAGCTCTCACCAGATGGTCAGTGGACTCTCTTAGTTCCATGATCAGCCGCACCTTCTCCTGCTTATATCCCCGCTGATGGAACGCAGGGGCAGCTGGAGCTTTGTCTTGCCAAAGAGACCCACATCAGAAAGGCATCTTGGTAGCCCGAGCCATTTCCTGATGTGCGAGTTTGCCAAACTATCCAACTTGCCCACTGTGGAGGAGGGAACTTCACTCATCTTGAGTGGCCACATTATCCTTTGGTACAGTGTGAATTGGTAACACCACACCTTGTATTTGCCTGGGAGCTGACTGCGGTTGATCCTGGCGAGGCCATCTGCCAGCTGCTTCTTCACCACGTTCCCCATTTGTTTATCCGTGAGGTCTGCAGAGTAAACTCGGCCGAGGCTCCGAACAGGCTGGCTAGACAACAAGGGGATTTCCTCACCGCCAGCGCTAAAGATGGTGCGGTCACTCCTGACCCCTTTATGAAGGGACAAGCTTCGTGACTTTGAGGGTTTGATTCTCATTCTTGCCCACTCCACAAGTTCGTCAAACCTCTTAAGCAGTCTCACAGTGCATGGAGCTGTCTTGAGTATGGTGGTAACATCGTCCATGTACCCTCTCAGTGGAGGTAGCCTTTGGCCTGATGGCAACTTCACTCCTCCAACCACCTGCCTTGCCCCAATGAGGATGATCTCAAATGCTGCTACAAACAAAATGGGGGAGATTGAGCACCCCATGGCAATGCCAACTTCAAGTCCTTGCCACTTTGTGGTGAAATCTTCGTGTGTGCAGCATATCTGGATGTCCTCAAAGTATCTGGATATCAATCCTCTGCAGGGATCAGGAATATAAAAGAAGTCCAGGGCGTATGAAATAAGTTGGTGGGGAGCCGGACCCGTGAGGCGTTTTCAAGATCTAACCAGACGACATGCAGATCACCCTTCTCCCTCTTCGCCCTCTGAATCTGTTCCCATATCACAGAGGAATGTTCAACACACCCTGGAAAGCCTGGTATGCCTGCCTTCTGACAGCTGGTATCTATAAACCCGTTTTGCATAAGAAACGAAGTCATCCTCTTGGCCATGATGGAAAAGAATATCTTTCCTTCTACATTTAGGAGGGCTATGTTCCTAAACTGGTCGATATCCTTTGAGTTTCGCTCCTTGGGAATGAGGACTGACAGGGCTCTCCGCCACTCTACAGGGACAACTTCTTTTTTCCATGCTGCTCCTAGGAGTTTCCAAAGGATCCTCTGCACACCGGGACAATACTTGTACAGTTTGTAGGGTATTCCATTGGGGCCTGGTGCTGAGGCGGCTCTAGCCTTCCGAACGATGTCTGCGACCTCACTGAGCTTAGGGGGTGCAGTATCAAAGGGCACAGCTGGGGGGGCTGGGCGAGGAACATACCCCGGGGAACCCAGAGGAGTCAGTCTACCAGCATCACTGAACTGCTGACTGAAGTGTCTTTCCAGCTCCTCCTTCGTTATCTCCAACTTCCCACTCCTCCTATCCTCCAGCAGCTGCCTTGCATGTTTGAAGGGATTCTTAAAGAAATCACTCCTCTCTTTCTCCTTTCGTTTCCTGCGCTTACGAATACGCTCGGCCCTTCGCAAGCCAGCCAGGCTCTCCTTCACGTCTTTCCACAGCAACTTCAGACCTTCCTTCTCCTCTTCCTCAGCTTTCCTCCACTGTTTCCGGAGCTGGCGCCCGCCTCTTCACCAACTGCTCAATCAGTTGTTCCCTCCTTCCTTTCAGCCTTGTGCCTGTGCATCTCCTCCCTGAGATAGTTCCAAACCTGCCTCTACACTCCTCATACAAGATGTCTCCGATGAGATTGAGCTTGGCCTCAACGTTGCCACGAAGTGAGTGATCCAGAATGTTACTGAGATCCCCATCCAGCTGATGCCACGCTGCCACTTCCTTTGCTTTTGGCCACTTGATCGCTTGTCTCCGCCCTGGCTCTCTTCTTTCCCCTCTACGGACTGGCCCTTGGTTGTCAGGCCCAACTGATGTGCTCTCCACAAGACCACCCTCAACAGGATCACTCTCCTCACTAAGCTCTCTTCCCTCTACTTCCTGCTCCCTCTCCTCAGCTGCGGATCCCTCAGCACTGTGGTGCGTAACCCGGCTCTGGAGTCCACTTGTCTTACCTGCAGCTTGTGCTGCAGTGCAATGCTGCTGGAGACTCTCTTCTCCACACTTCATCTTACCCTGATGGATCCGTAATCCTCTGAACGTGGTCTTCTTCTCCCACCCGCACCTGCATTTCCTCAACCTCTTAGTCTCGTTGTCTATATTCGATCCAGTCGTTGCCGAGAAATCCATCCGATTTGGCCCTTCTTCCATCCCGCCTCTCGGAGGGCCGCCGGGTTGTTTTTCCTTATTCGTTTTCATAGTCAGGTCAGGGGTGTCCCCACGGGGACAAGTGGATTGGGTGACTAACCTTCCACTCCCAGTGCAGACTTTCCTGCCGTCAGCCAGTCTTTCCTGGCCGCCAACTGCACTTTCACAGCAGTCACTGGAAACCAGATATTAGCTTAACATACAGGTAGATGGTGAAACCTGCTGGGCATTTCTGCCTGTCGCACCTCCACCGGTGCCTAAGAGATTAAGGTGTACATATTGGGGAACACTACAGAGGGCATTAATGGGTCATCAGCTGGGGACCACCAGTCACGGATGTTTCGCTCCTTTAACCCCAGTACATCTCATGGTGGCGGAGCGATGGCAGGGATTTCTCCCTGCCACCCCCTGCTGATGCCCTAGATGGAGACTGGACCCCAACACTTTGCCTTCCTTCTCAGCCATAGCCAGTAACTGCCCCTTTCAGCCTCTTCTGCCAGCTCTTTCATGGCTTTCCGGTGCCTTACGCCTGTTGCACCCATGTCGCGGAGCAGGCGAGAGGTTGAGGAGCCCACGAACCCCCGACACCCAACCTCCACAGGGTATGTCACTGCCTCCCAGCCAGCCTCCCTGCACTCTGCAGCCAGATCAGAATATTTGGCCCGTTTCCGCTCATGGGCAGCTTCAAGTCCTCCTTCCCATGGGACTGTGAGCTCTACCATCAGGACCACCTTGCAAGCAGCAGACCACAACACCAGATCTGGACGCAACAAAGTTTCCACTATTTCCCTGGGAAACTGGAGCTGCTTCCCAAGGTCGACTGCCAGTGTCCACCCCTTGCCTGGTGTAAGGAGTCTTCCTGTGTCCTTCCGGTGGTGGGTGTTACCCCTCTCCCCGGCCCTCGCGAACTGGATGGAATGTGCTAAGTACTAATGTGTCAATAATCATATTGTTCAACATTCATTTGCAATAGTACATAAAACTTTTTTTGTCCTGCCTCATCCAGGCTGTGAAGGTCGGCTGATGAAAAGTGACACTGACAAGCACACCGGCTTTATGAAAGGTTGAACAACAAAAGGCACAGAGTAGGCTGTGAACTACGGGAGAGCCAGACAGACATCAGCTCCCCTAAATGCAGGATTTGTGATTTTGTGGGGTGTCTCTAAATTATTGACAGCATCCGTTATTGACATTAATCTCTAGATTTCTATCATCATGGATCATGCGGAGCGTCAGACGTCATCCAGCCAAAGAAAGATCCCCGACCATCCGCAGCAGGCCGGTGGCTCCACAATCTCCGCCCCCCTCCCTCTCCGGTATGGGTTGTGTCGCTGGTATGACCGATAATATGCTGTGAACGACTTGTGATCGTTCCCTTTGGCTGGATAAATATTATGCATGATCCATACACTACTGCAGCTGGGGGCTTCCCGCAGCATCACGCAACTTTCTAAATTCTCCCCTCTCACGGAGAAAAGAAAGGTCCGGTCACACAGCAAACACATCCGCAGCTGTTGTGTAAAGCATAATCGTAGCAAAATGGCTACATATGATAATAATAATTAATAATAAGACAAACATGCCTGATACTTTCACAGTCAGTCCCAGCTTACATGCTTGCAGCTATTAATGATTCAGCAGTAAGAATCACAGCCCCCCCCCCCACCCCGAGCTCCCCCGAAAGCTATGGTATAGTTCGCACACTGGCACCGATACAGCTAAAGTGAAACAACCAGCGAGCCAAACCCAAACCTTCTTTATCTTCTCCCACTTTTCCTGTATCTTACCGCTTCAGCTGCCGACGACGCATCTGTCTTTGTCACAGAGCGACCAGCCCACTGTCTTCTCTCTGTGCTCCGGTGGCCAAGTATGTTTTGAACGATTAGCGGCGGGGGGTGGTGGTGGTGGGGGGGTTATAGTACGTTGTTGTCTTTAACATTCCTCGCACACTGTTCATCAATTATTATTCTGGTTCGCACTTAGGCCTATCTGTTTTTAGGGGCACATGCGAGAGCTGCGTGTGGGTGTGCATAATGAGTGGACTGCAGTGCACACTGAGATGAGAGTCATACACACACAGCACACTTTTTCTGTGTAATTAAATCACACCCATTTTGCGGTTATGTAAGCGTATATGACGACCGGGTGGGTCGTTCCAAAGCTGGGCCCATTTCAGCACAGATTTCCAACAGAATGGCTCTTGGTAATCTGATTCGGTTTATTAGCCATTCATCATCATGGGCTAAGAAGTCCTCAAGGTCCCGGTACACACAATCACGTCTCAGTTGTCTGTTTGCCAAATCTTCAAGCAATGCCAGAACAGCCATAATTTCGCATTATACACTGAACAAAATTATAAACGCAACACTTTTGTTTTCATCATTGAGCAGGACAGCAGCTATGATAAAGGTGACCCGGGGGGAAGCTGGGGCGATCTCTTCCCAACAAGTTTGGCAATTAGCACATGCCTGCCTCGTTCAGTGGCCACATGAGATGTCTGATTTGCTGCTGTGTTCTAGCTGTAATACCACGACACTCTGGAACGGAAAAAAACATAAACATCCATATAAATTTTAATGACTTCCATTTACATACGGCAATGAACAATATCAATATTTAGAAGGCAGTTCCAAAGTCATTTTCTTTTTAATTTCAACAATACAGCAGTGCACATTTACATTTACAATCCCACAAGGCATTTCATTTGTTAAAACAAGCTACGAGGCTTTGGCGTGGGAGCAGTCATGAGGGTTTGAGCAAGCAGAGGTGATGAGCCATTGATGATCTGTGGATATGTTTCACTCTCAGTTCCTTTCTCCATTTTGTTCTTCAATGAGAGAAAAAAATATGTCTGTTGTTGTCATAAATGACAGCAATCAATCAAGTTCCACCACATAACTCAAAGGCAAACATGTATCCAATTATACAGCAAAACAATCGTTAACGGTGATAGATGAGATAAAGAGAGCTGCAGCCACTTTATGCTCGTCTGTACAGGATTACACTGGCTGCTGACAACAGAGGGCTCTGAAGCCTGTTTAGAATATATGGAGGCTTTCTCTGTACTCTACATGTTGGGACTTGTCGGGTCCTGGCTGACAAAGCCATTAAAGTCCATTCAGAACGGTGCCAGCAGACTGAAAGTGATCCACTTTACACCATGTTCATAATGTCAAGCATCTAAGTCAAACTTAATCCCAGTAATATCACACTTCACTAGCTGGGGCATTTTCTAGGGGTGGCTGTGGCTGCCCGCTAATCAGAAGATCGGCGGTTCAGTCCAGGCTCTTCCAGTCTGCATGTTGAAGTGTCCTTGAGCATGATACTGAACCCCAAATTGCTCCTGATGGCTGTGCTATAAGTGTGTGAATGGGGTGAATGTGACATGTATTGTTAAGCGCTTGGAGTGGTCAGAAGATTGGAAAGGAAACTGCATAAGTACGCTGTATTTACATTTCCATAATGTGTCCTGGCTCACAATGAAGTTTTTATTTGTGTGTTGTGTTTTTATTGCATGTAGAGTGATGTTTTACCATGTTGTGTTTTATTATTGGTGTTTATTGGTGTTTTAATTCGTGTGTGATTTTTAAGTTATTTTTACTAACTGGCTGGACTGTCTCTGAATGCCACACACCTCCACTGACGTCACAAAATTAACAACGAGCAACAGGTGTGGACGCCAGGTATTAAGTTGGGCAGGACTTTTTAAGCTGAGCACGGCCAAAGAAGGAACGGGATAGACGCCCGCAGGAGAGACGCAGCCAGGGCCAGGAAACCCGTAAGTAATATTTTGTGTATTTCCATTGGCGGCACAGAGAGAACCTGGACAGGGGAGGGCTGTAGAGACAGGATTGTGGAGTACAGGACGTGGGCTACTTAAAAGTAGGTACGTGGCTATCTCCACTCTCACAGCTGCCGTCTTGGTTCCCACACATGTAACTTGGGATTTTGTCTGGTGACCGGCGGTGTTGTGACAATTATTGCTATTGTTGGCTTGTTTTTAGCAGAACACCTGAGTTCTGATTGATTACACCACCAGAAAAGACATAGATACCTCCTCATTTCGGGTCTCCGTCTTTCCTGTGAAATACTGGTATTTTGAGCAAACCAAAGTTTGTCAGTCACAAAATGGACTTGTTTTTTGCTGAAAACGAGCAAAAACATGCTTTAAACTGTAATGGACATTTAGTTTAGTTGCTAAACTACAAGTGAACGAAATTTCAATAAATTTGGATGATGACCTTGGGAGTTATATTGCCCGCAAAATCTGCTTCCATTGACTAACAACGTAAGAAGCAGCCAGCAGAGTGAGCTTTAGCCGTGCCGTAGGGTCACACATTTTGCTTCGACTTCAGTGGAAAACAGAGGACAAAATAAAGTGACTACTTTTGGCTTTCAAATGACCAGTGTTGTCCGATTATTGAACCTATAAACATGGTCTTGATATTATTTTAAAGGATATTTCAAGCTACTTTTATCTGTACAATTTGTTTTAGCATTTAACCATGCTGAAAATTTTGTCCACATACCTACTTAAAGGAGAACTCCGGCAATTTTTAAGTTAATCTTGATCGTTATACCTTTGTGAGTTCTGTCTACAGGAAAAAAAAACGAACCGGATTGGTGCTTGCAACACGGAGCTGCTACAGCTAATGCTCAGAGCTCCCACGTAGCTAAAACGGCAGATATAGGGGCATATACATAAAGAGTGTCTTTGTGCCTCTTAACACAAAATGCAATTAAAATGTCTGTCCAACATGAACAGGGCTCTTACATGACAACAAGATGCGTTTAGCATCTTAGCCATTGTTTAAATTCACCTAAATAGTGTTTTAGACGGCGAGCTGTAGTCTCGCGCTGAAGTCCCGTGGGAACTCCGTTGTTTTGTTTTTCTTTCTATAGACTGAACTCACAAAGGTATAACAATCAAGAGCCAATCCTTTTTAAAGGAGAACACACGACTCCCCAGTGCTTCTTTTGTTGTAAGGACAAGCGGTGGACACTGAGGGATTGACAGAGCGAGCCGTAGGGGAGCTGTGGGACCCGTGGAGCCGCTTCACGTGTGGGATCGACGAACTGACAGAGTGACTATTGCCCCGCTGCTGAGAGCTGGCACACTATTCTTAATTCCCCTTTTCATATAGCTCCCTTTTTTACTTGTCAGTATCACATTGATTTTAGTTAAGCCTTTTTTAAATCATGTCTTATTTATAGTTGCATTAATTGTTAACATTTATTTTAGCTCAGAGTGGTTTCTGCTCTGCTCCAACCCCGATTTTAAAAGTGTTTTGAGTCCTAGGGCTCAGAATAGCTATTCCCTATGTGGGGTTGTATGTGTTTCTTTAAATATATTTTACTTAAAGCTTTAGTACCAGCATGGGGTTAGAGACCCATTGCTGTGTTAATTGACAGGGAGTGGGAGGGGTCCGTCGATGGCGCGTATTGGTTAAGCAGGAAGGTAGAAATGGTGGCGCGGACACCCAGCGCCCACATCACTGTGCACGGCAATGTGCGTGGACGCTTTAATGGCTTACTGTTGGTGTGGACCTTTCCATCCACGTGTGGATGAGCGGTTGCTTGCCAGTGTAGGCTTCCTGCAGGGCTGGACCGTCCTTTCGGAGCATCGGGGTGTCCATTCTTTGTTAATCATGGGGCGTGGAGCCTTCCTGAAGTGGCAGTCAGTTTCTTGCCTACACAGTGGAGGAAAAGCTGCCTTGCCTCTTCTCTCTACATGCTAGAAAAACTTATGTACATGATAAAAGTTCTGTTTGGCTCTTTTGATGTAAGCTTGAATGAAAGTGTTATTGGGAGTGAGCCAACTGTCACTGTTAGCTCAGTTTTTAGCAGACTGTTGTAAATATTAATGTTTTGTCTTTCTCCTTGAAGGAAACTTTATTTGTGTTTTAAATAACTGTTTGCTTTGGATTTAAGTGAACAGTTTGTTGTTTTATTGATCTAATTGTTTATGCTTTTGTTTGACTTAACAGTAATTTTCTTTCTAATAACCTATTTTGTGTAGCAGTTCTGTATGTTTTAAACAGTACGCATGTTGTGAAAAGCCTTTTAAAAAGGAAACATTAAACAAAAGAACTATTGTTGTGAATGGAACAACGTCTCTGACCTTCCCTCCTCCAAGTAAGATGAACCTGTGTGCCTTCACTTATTGTCGGCTGAATTATATTTCTTGGGGTGAAATTCCCCAGGTGGCGTAGTTGGTTTAATAATGTCTTACAATTTCGCACTAGGGTTAAAGCCAGGCTCCTTAGCGAGAGCCACAAACTATCTGCCTCACTACACTTTTAATTGAGAATTTTTACTGAACACCGGGCCACACGCATCACAACAACACCTCTTATATTTATCATCATCACTGTCTTTGACTAAAGCACCAAGTTTGGTTCCTGTCAGGCCCTGTAACAGTCATGAGGACCCTTATTTGTGATAAAAGACGTTAAGCTTGACATGATTTGTCAGGCCAGGACCCTCTTGAAAAATTTTAATATCAATGAGCCTTTTACTCCTGGTTAATGGTTATATCCAAAAAGAAATGCTAGCTCAGTTATTGATATTTAGTTTGAATTCAAGGTGCAAAGCTACAGTAGCTGAATCAAAGAAACTATTTGTTTTCTTTTCAAAGCGGAATAGCTGGTCCAGGATGAACCTGCAATCGGGGCCCAGGGCAAAAATGAGCCCCAGATAACTCCAATCACAGTTTTTAATGACTGTTCCTTAAATATTCATAAAACAACCTTAGGCTAAAAGTAGCTCCTCTTTGTCTGAGTTTGGAAAATAATGTGTGTGTCACTCCTGACTTTAAGACTCCCCAATTTTTGGTCAAAGTAATTCACAGGATCTGCTGTCTCATTTATAAAACTGTAACTGACACTTTAAACGCCCACAGTTGCCAATCAGTTAGTCAGTGAAACGCCCCTCATTAATATTTATTAGGGATGAGCGAGTACAGCATTATCTGTATCTGTTAACCATATGAATTATCTATATCCGTATCTGTACTCGTATTGGGCGGGGCCTAGCCTGGAGGTGGGCGGGGTTTAATCCGGAAGTGGGTCGGGTTGTCTGAAAATGGGCGGGGCTTTAATGGTATGTTATTTTAAGCATGCAATTGATATGGGTTAATCAATAAATATTTTTATATTTATTGCTGATTAGAAAACCATTAACATGACAGCATCAGTATTGAGCTTCAGATCAATGGTTTTGATCAGGAGAACGGCCGAGTCTTTTAATGTGAAACGCCGACACACAGCCAGGCTGATATTTTTTTATCAACGTTTTATTATAGACTACGCCTGTTCATTTAAGCATTCACACTGTCTGTGATTTTCTGTCTCCCTGCATGTGTCAGTGCTATTGTCGTATTTCTGTAGTGTTACAGTTTAATCCTCGATCGTAACATATGACGCTCTGCTGACAGTGGACCTGTTCATGTCTGTTTGGTCATCTGCTGCTAACACCGCCTCTTTTATGTGAACGCGCTCCCGGCTGGATCGGGAAACCGTGCGTGCGTGTGTAGCTTAATTTGTAATATTATTTTATACCACAACTACCTTTATTTTTTTAAATACAGCAAGACAAGTGTCAGACAAGTGTCAGTGCGTGAAGTAAAAAAAAAACTGGTTAGAGCAGCTGACAGTTTTAAAAAAATCTCCGATGAGAGAGAGCTACGCAATAACGATTTTTTTTTCAACCCGAGCACAGATATTGACTCGTATTACTCTATAATACTCGTACTGGGCAAAAATGCTTTATCCGTACCAGATACTCGTTTCAGCCGAGTATCCGGCTCAACCCTCATATTTATACATAATTAATACCTAGTGACTGCTTGAAGATAAGGAGAGCAAATTCTGACAGAAAAGCTTAAAAGATTTAACCCTGTGTGACTTTGAAGTTCTTGTTGGGGAGGTTGAAGCAAGAAAGAAAATGTTTTTGATGGGACAAAGGTGGAGATGGAAACATATTGGATGACCCAGGCACGTAATTTGTGATTCCTCTTTTGAAAAGAGAGTAAACCAAGTGCATTCAACTTGTGTTTATGCATTTATTTACACCAACAGTCCACTCAATTAACGAGGCTGCCAATGAGTTAAAAGAAGTGTCACTTGTTTTATGTTAAATAAGCTGTAGTACACTGAAAGATCTCCTTAATGAATAGTGTGATATTTTTCCATACCATGGTTTTATTTTATTTTATTTTTTTTTACAAGCACCAGCATGTGGACGAAGCAACTGGAGATACGGCAATGAAGATGTGATAATATATGAAAACATGCAAATGTATTTGCTTGGCTGAGGTATTGAAAACCTGGGTTGGCCTTCGCCAGGGCTGCGCTCTGTCACCAATCCTGTTTGTGATATTCATGGACAGGATATCGAGGCGTAGCCGTGGCGAGGAGGGGCTGCGGTTCGGTGGGCTTGGGATCTCGTCACTGCTTTTTGCGGATGATGTGGTCCTGATGGCATCATCGGCCCGTAGCCTTCAGCTCTCACTGGATAGGTTCGCAGCAGAGTGCGAAGCGGCTGGGATGAGGATTAGCACCTCTAAATCTGTGGCCATGGTTCTCAGCAGGAAACCGATGGAGTGCCAACTCCAGGTAGGGAATGAGTCCTTGCCCCAAGTGAAGGAGTTCAAGTACCTCGGGGTCTTGTTGACGAGTGAGGGAGACTGGAGCAGGAGATTGGCGGAGAATCGAGCAGCGAGGCGGTATTGCACTTCGCTTTACTGTACCGTTGTAGCGAAAGAGAGCTGAGCCGAAGGCAAAGCTCTCGATCTACCGGTCAATTTTCGTTCCTACCCTCACCTATGGTCATGAAAGCTGGGTCATGACCGAAAGAACGAGATCGCGGGTACAAGCGGCCGAAATGGGTTTCCTCAGGCGGGTGGCTGGTGTCTCCCTTAGAAATAGGGTGAGAAGTTCGGCTATTCGCGAGGAGCTCAGAGTAGAACCGCTGATCCTTTGCGTTGAAAGGAGCCAGTTGAGGTGGTTTGGGCATCTGGTAAGGATGCCTCCTGGACGCCTCCCTAGGGAGGTGTTCCAGGCACGTCCAGCTGGGAGGAGGCCTCGGGGAAGACCCAGGACAAGGTGGAGAGATTATATCTCCACGCTGGCTTGGGAACGCCTCGGGATCCCCCAGTCAGAGCTGGCTAATGTGGCTCGGGAACGGGAAGTTTGGGGTCCCCTGCTGGAGCTGCTGCCCCCGCGACCCGACCCCGGATAAGCGGATGAAGATGGATGGATGGAGGTATTGAAAACAGCATCAATTTAAATTTAGTATGTTCTGCTGTTCTCCATATTTAAAATAATTAATTGCATGCAGTGCAATTAATTACAGATTAAATTAAATATGATTCCAGATTAAACATATTTGATGTGTTCTTTTGCAAAAACAGATATCTCTGTTTGTGATTATTATCCTAAATTATTGTTCTTTCATTGTGCACTTCAGGGAACATCGGAGGGGTGTTTTCTTTGTGATATTTTGATTTATTTTACATGTAACAGTATCTGTTTCAAAGCATTTCTTCCCATCTGAGTCGTAGTGTCATTTTTCCAGTTTATGTGCGTACACATGGGTCAGAGTTTGCATGGAGGACTAAACATTATCCAGTCCAGTCTCGTTTTTAAATATCCCAGTGTGCTTAGAAAGTGATATCCGCTATCTTTTGTGCATACGCACTGTTTATAAATGAGACCCCTGGTTAGTCTGAGAGAAGTCTGAGGTCAGAGGACTTCTGAGTCATTAAGAGCTGCTCACAGTCAGCTTCTGCAGGTCATGTGTCTCATCAAAGCAGTGCCAAAAATGCTCTTCAGACACCAGTTTGTTTTGACAGTTCATAAATGAACATTACATAATCACCAACTGCAATTAATCCAAGTATGATGATTATTTTTTTGTCAGTAAAAAACAGATGTTTTGTTGTCATATAAATGGAGAAAAGAAGTCACTGTTTTACTTTGTTTCATGCATTTATTTGTGGATTTCATGTAACTGGTTTAACAATGTGGAACACGTTCGAAAAGGGTGTCAATATTTCGAGTGATACCCTGAGCTCATATACCAGAGAAGAGCTCAGAAACATCAAGAGACCCACACCAGCAGATTTAATTCCCACTTTTCTCACCTCATCAGTGCAATTATCTGATTTTCTGGTCAAGTCTTCCCTCTTTTATTAAAAGCGGTGAAACGTCAGAGGAGGTTCGTAGCGCTGGTGCAACTATGCCGAAGAGGACACTGAAAGCCACTGCCGGGAGTATTTCTCTCCAACATGCGCTCACTGTGCAACAGACGAGACAAACTCTAGTAACTGGTGGGGAAAAACAGCTTAGCCAACTATAGAGCGGACATCGACACAGATCCAATTAATCACTTTTCTACAGCCGAGATGAACCACATGCCTGGTTTCTCTGTAGCTTGGAACAGCCACTATTCTGCTTCTTATTTGAAGGAATCAGGTTCTGGCTGCATGCAAACTCTTGCCAACTACAGCCAGTTTTAGTTGGCTCAAGTTAGATAACTATAGCTAGCAGTAGCTGGAGTTTATTTCATTTTAAGTTTTTTTTTTGTGAGTATTTTTACAAGAAGCACTCCATTTGTTGTCACTCTGGAATTCGGGAGATTTACCTGGCTAGGTAATTGAAAAAAAAGATTAAAAGCATGTTATGAAATCCCTGATTTTCAGAACATGTACATATTTACATGTACTCATGTAAACTTTGAACTAATATATGAAACAAATGGTGAGGTGTGGGGTGTCTCCCGTCTGAGAGATACGAGATTCATGTCATGTGCCTCAATTCTTGTTGCTTTGCATTCAAACAATTTTTCAGTTTGCACCTTCTCTTTCCTTCAGTTTTTCTTTGTGTCTCATCCTGAGGTGTTTGTCATCTTTGTAATCACCTGGGCCATTAATGATCCAGGTTTTCCTTTTTCCTACTCTGCTTGTTGATCTACATCTTTCTGCAGGATGTTACACACATACAGAAGACCTTTATTTTCTTTTTAGGTCGTCTTCAAATGCTTTTCTCTTGAGAGCCATTGTTGCACTCTCTCTTCTTTCGTTGTTCCAGGTAAATCCTGTATGTTGCGGAGGCTGCGGAAGACTGGAGCTCCTTTGTAATAGGTACCTTCAGAAAGCCTCCACAGACACAGACCTGGTCGCAAATCAGCCTCTGAAACCTGCAACCTCCTTGAAGAACCATAGCTCAACCTCTGTGTTGACAGAGAACGCTTTCTACCGTCAGCTTGTCCATGGGACAGGCGTAGTAGGCTCTACCTTAACTGTTCAGGGTAGGACTTGCGAGTGTTGAGGGCAGGAACTCATCAAGCCACTGCTCCAGTGGCTCAAAGGAGAGGAAATGTTTACTCTCAACAGAGACAGAGCTCTCGAACTGTTCACGTCACCCGTTACATTGACACGGAAAATGGAAGAAGTAATTATTCATAGGTCATTAATTTTCATTCCAGTCATCTGCTTTATCATTCATACAACAAATACATGGCTCACAGCATCTGTAGACATAGAAAGGTTAGCAGCATACTTTAGATTTCTTTAGAAAAAGTTGCATTAGGGGCACCGGCTGGCTCACTGCTTGTGCGCGTGTCCCGAAGGCTTAGACCTTGCCCAAGCTGTCCAGGTTCAAGTCTGACCCTGTGGCCCTTTACTGCATGTTGTCCCCTCTCTCGCTGCCACATTTCCTGTCAGTCTCAAGCTGTCCTATCATTAATAAAGGTTAAAAAGCCCTAACGCTACCTTTAACAAAAAAAAGAAAAGGGTAAAATATTTCCTTTGGAATCTATTGGTAAATTTGAACAATCTATCCACTTCTACTGTCCCCATACAATATTTTTTTCTTACCCGCTGCCAACTGCTTGCCCTACAGAAATGTTTGGACTATACTTTGTGGGATCCGAACGTGCAGTGTGCCCGAACACTGGAAGTTTCACTGGGCTTTTCTCCCACCATTTCCAAACCATGTTAACAGGCCCTTCATATTCTCCTGAAGGAAAGAAAGCTCACCACTGATATACACTCTGACAAATAATGAACAATGGTACAGAAAGAAAGCTTTACCTTTCATTCAACTTACAGAAAAAGCTAATACATAAATGACAGTTTAGACTGAAACCAAAGGCTGCTATGCTAAAGTACAGATTTTATCTACATTACAACAAGAAGGGGTAGATTATATTATATAACAAAACAGGTAGGCAAGTTATGAATAAACCACACACACAAACTAACTATCCCCAAACTACAAAAAAGCCCCTTCATAATGGCTATCTACCCCTCAGTTCACCCCTTTAATACAGCCAGTACACAGGAAATATATATATAAATTTGAAATTACACAACAGTTGGAATTACTATTATTACAACTGAACTTGCCAAATGGCCTTTTTTACATCTAACTGGCAGGTTTAATGTACAGATACAGCAATACTAAATATTTCTAAATTACCTTGATGACAGATTCAACAACTTTGTTTGGCTTTGTTTGGGGGGGGTGGGGTCCTGTAGGAGCTCCATCTTAAATAACTCAGTAGGCTTTTATAAAGAAACAGCAGTCAGTCTGTGTCAAAACCATTAAAGGGGCTATGTGTAGTTTTCAGTGGCCTTTTGCAGTCAGGTTTCAGATTGCAATTCCTACGTTTTCAAATGTGTGCTTGAACTAATGACCGGGGACCCTGCATCAGCTAAAACAGAGAACAGTACACAGTACAGTAATATTTTTACTAGCTTGACGTTGAACTAATCCATGCTCATTGCATGATAATGCTACAAAGACCGCATTTCGCTGACATTATACGTTAGCGGAGAAGCTCAGCAATGTCAGCATAGGTAAAATTTATTGTATAATAATGAAAATGTTTAGTGAGCTAGACTGAATATTATGAATGAGATTGTTGCAGCAATTTAGAATAAAAACTTGACAATAAATCAAGCTTTTAAACAAAACAAGCACTAACTAAACAAAAGGAAAAAAAGACATAATCCACAATATTACATAGGCCTATTTACATATGGGCTAAAACGCCAATGATTCCACATTCTGGAACACAACCTGACTGTACTGAGTGCCAGGCTGGTCAGTGCTGAAATGATACTGATAACCTACACATACGGTACATCTGTACATGAGATTGCACAGAGCAGGTCGGCACGCCAACACTGACAAACATTTGTCTTGCGCTGCTCCATCGTGCAGCAGCAGCCTCAAACCATCATTATATGCTACATTGAGCTTATGCATACTGCTCTATTATGAATTATGCTTTATTCAAATCTAAAATCTCCTTCAAAGCAAAAATCTTTTCCATATTTGGGTTTAAAAACTGGTCATCAAAGGTCAGGACAGCTGTTCCAACTTACATTGTAAGCTCCTCTCCAAGACCTTGGATAAAGTAGTGGCCAGAGCTAAAGGCCTTTTATTATCCATGCGATTTATTTTGCCAGCTTTAATTATAATTGGCACTAACATAACAGATAAAATAGAATCAGGTAAAATGCCATGAACTAGAAACCCATTAAAACAAATGGCGAGCCGACGGTTTTCTACTCGCAAATTTTAAATGTATACCGCATGCCTTATTATATTTCAGCATCATAGACTTCTTGTGGGGATACAAACACATCTTCATTATTATCAATATTACCCACTACAAAGGAGTTACTGTTAACACAGTTGAACAGCTCATAATAATGTTTCTGCCACAGCTGAGTAATTTCCTCTGAACTGCTTACACCATCAACATTAGTTGGTAAACATATTTTACAGTTATTCATTCTTTTGATTTCTTTCCAGAATTCATTAGGACTATTGTTTTGCAGTTTCCTTGCAAGTGAGTCAGATCTCATTATATTTTCATTCCTCTTAATGAAACACAGGGTATATTTAAAGTTTGCATTTGTCTGTTTCTTACATTCAAATAAGGGGCCATGTTTATATCTGCCTGATGTAGCCCAAGCTTTGAAAGCCACTCTAGCCTCAGCATGAACCTCTTCAACATGTTCATTCCAGCCTGGCTTTGCTTTATAAATCTTGGTCTTATACAGAGGCCTGCTTGAAGCAAGAAGGTACTCCACAATACTGCCATACAAGGAACACAACTCAGTTCCATGTTAGGGGTTCTTAGAGTTATTATCACAGCATGCAGCCGCAGCTATTGGTAAGTTGATGTTACTCAACAAAGTCCTTCTCTTTCAAGTAGGACCAGTCTATTTTTCCCACGACGGACAGTTTTTTCACTGTGCTGTTGTCCTACCCTGTTATGTTGCATTATTATATGTATAGTATAGTATGGTGACGGCTCTCTTTGCACTTTTTAGATTTAAAATGTGAGTCTCACATTGGTTTTACCTACAGCATTAATAACACTGAAACGCCATAATAGCGGAGATCCTGCTAGATATTCAGCACTCGCTTAGAACTTCACAACACTTACAACTCTGTTTCTCCACATTTGTTTCTAATGTACAGCAAACTTGCATGATGACAGTGACTCTGTTTTAACAATTCACTACCAGATTGGAGCATATCTATCCAGAAAGTATTCACTTTTTCCACATTGAATTCTGTTCCAGCCTTATTCCAAAATAGATGAAATTCATTATTTTCCTTAAAATTCCCCATAATGACAACGTGAAAAAAGTTTGTTTGAAATCTTTGCAAATTCATTTAAAATGTAGCCACTCATTTGTTATCTTGGCTGTGTGCTTAGGGTTATTGTCCTATTTTCGCCCCCCGTCTGAGGTTCAGAATGCTATAGGCCAGGTTTTTATCAAGTTTGTCTCTGTACATTGCTGCATTCATCTTTCCCTCAGTCCTGACTAGTCTCCCAATTCTTGCTAAAAAACTGAAAGACTTGTGCAAATTTAAAATGGTTTCGCGCAGCTAAACAAACTTTCCATTCATCAGACAATCCGCCAATTTAATTAAATTTGAGTCTTAACAATTCCACTGTGGTCATGGGGAAGGCCAAGAGAAAGTCACCTGGAGCCTCACCTGGCGCAGTCTCCTCACAAGGTGGTAATTTCACAGAAATCCTTTGACCGGTACTAACAAGCTAACACTAGCTGGTCACCTCAGATTGGGCAAGTGTGTGAAGTTCAGAAGGCCAGAGACACAAACAAGGTGGGGGACGTGGCTGAGGCCCCCTCAAAATTTTCTAGAGGAGTTTCTGTTTTATTAAATTTATTCATGTAACTTAGTAAATAATTTTCTCAGGCTTAAAATTCTTACAGATTTTCCATCATACGGCAGTGAAGTTGGTATTAAATTTCATCCTAGGTGGTATAAGGTCTTGAAAAGCCTAAAATTTAACTTTGAGAATCCTGGGAGTTCGCTGATCCAAAAGGCCAACAAATGCCCAGAATCCACCAATAAATGAAAAAAGACCAAATAATCCAAAGTAGGGCTGCATAATCTAAAGAAAAGGTCATATTGAGATTACTACAGACATTTTTGCACTTTATTGTGACATAATGGTTACAAATGGTAGCATGTGTCTGCTTGCTTGATTGTTAAGGAAATGAACAAAGCACATTTTGAAAATGTGTATTTCTCAACATAAAGTTAAACAAACAACCTATCCAAAAATACAGATTTTAACACGTTTTAAACAGCTTTTTGAAACACTTATCACAGAAAGGTCTGCTGTGATTGGTGCATGAGGGACTTTTTAACTAGGGACAGATGCATGACACACTAGCAGCACCCACACAACCCACGCCACACTTTACGTGACATGTGATACAAGGTTACTGAACAATATGAAAATCTGAGCCTGTCTCAGATCCCTTCACTCTGGCCTTATCCATCTCCCACTGCCATATATCAGCAGCAGCAATCAGCTGCTTCCTCCTGTTCTCGCTGATATATCTGGAGGGCCACTTAGCATCTTTAAAGACCTTTTTAAAAGGCTATTGTCAGCTAATAGGGTCCAGCAATAAACTGAGAGTAAAGTTAACAGCTTTGCTTTTCACAGCCTCTTTTCCCACCATTCATGGTACCATTATAAAGTGAGTCCTGCTGTGACACAGACCAGAATATTTGTCTGTTTCAGGCTGAAAATAGATGGTTTGGGGAGCTCACTTCAGGGGTTTTCGGGAGGGGACAGACTGTGATTCCTACTGCTGAATCATTAATAGCTGCAGCACGTTTGTCTTATTTTGTCTTATTATATTATGATCATTAGTAGCTATTTTACTACAATTGCGCTTCACACAACAGCCCCGGCTGTGGTTGCGATCTGATCTTTCTTTATCCCATGAGAGGGAAGAATTTAGAAAGTTGCGTGGCACTGCGGAGAGCCCCCAGTTGCAGCATGGATCATGTGTAATATTCATCCAGCCAGAGGGAACAACCCTGAACCGTTCACAGCGTCTCATCAAGTAATACTAACGACTCAGCCCGTACCGGTGAGGGAGTGGGGCAGTGGAGCATACGGGGCCAGGGATAGGAGATCGTGGAGCGACTGGCCTGCTGCTGGCAGTCGGTGATAGTTGACTCTGGCTAGATGAAGTCTGATGTTCCTGATTTTACGCATGGATACATGATGATAGAGAAATATAGAAATGAATGGCAAAAAAGCCCGCTGTCAATATTTTAGAGACCCCCCCCCCCCAAAATAAGGGGGAGCTGATGTCTTATTAAGTTGTGCTAAGCTCCCCCATAGTTCACACAATGCCATAGGTCATACATTTGAATGTTCTGGACATATAGTAATCAACGGACATCAAACACAGGTGAACCTCTACCAGGGAAACCCCACAACAAGTATATTCAATTCAATTCAGTTTTATTTATATAGCGCCAAATCACAACAACAGTTATCTCGCAGCGCTTTTCATAAAGAGCAGGTCTAGACCGTACAATAGTAGTATAAAGTAAAAGTATAGGACACTAACCACAGGTGTAACCGCAGACCCTCAACTGTCACACCACAGACACTCGACTGTCCCGCTGTTATTACAGAGACTTGAACTAAACAAAGACACTAAAATGTCCTGCTATTATTACAGGCATGTGAACCAACCCAGACACGGACTGTCCCACTGTCGTTACAGACGTGATCTAACTGTAGACACTCAAATGAACCGCTGTCATTGCAGACACCTGAAATAACCGAAGATACAAAGCCACCGGCTTGCCCACTTTAAATACCTGTCCTCCTCTTTCTTTGTATCCCACGTCAATAAAACTGTCTGATAGCGAAGTTAGCTCAGAAGGTTTTAAAATTTCTAACTAGCTAGAATCTAAAAGGACAAATAAGTGAATTGTTTTAAAATGGCAGCATACAAAAAATCACAGCAGAAGTCTGGGATGCCTTATGTTGTCCTATTTGTCATCATTGTTAATGCTGGTACACAATATAAAGAAGTGGCCAGAGTTTTGGGGACATATTCAAGTATTCCATCCCTAGGAGTTGAGCAGTTATTGTACCAAGCCTACCAATTACTTCACAATGGGAAAGTGTAATAGGTTCCCAGGAACCAGAAACTGTTAACCTGCTTCACCTCTGCTCCACTGACATAGACAGGAGTGTGCATCTCCTTCTTTCTAAAATTAACCATCAGCTCCTTAGTATTGCTGACGTTGAGCAGCAGGCTGTTCTCTGTGCACCAGTGCAAGATTTTCGATTTCCTCCTGATATGACGCCTTGTCGTTGTTTGAAGAACAGAAATAAAACAAAATGTTTGAAACATAACAAACATATTAAGATAGAGCTATTGCCTCAGTTGGACGCTGTTTACTGAAGCTGTGAGCAGCAGAGCAGTCAGACTGCTGCAGCAGCCGCTTCCTCAGATTACCAGAGTGAAGAATAACGATGAGCTCTCAGAATGTCGGCCTAAAAGAGATGGCTTCTTTTCTCTAAAAGCTGGTCCCGTTGCCACTTCATGAAAAACTGCTTCAATTCTATTATGCTTTGATGGCTCCCACAGCCACATGCACAAATGATAGGGAGAATTATAGTGTGCATTTCAGTGTGTGCATATGTGAATGATACACAGTTCAGTCTGCTTTATTTGCAATAAATCAATATTGTGGCTCTGGTTTATTTAATGATGAAGAGGGGGCAGCTCAGGACTCTTCCCTCTGTCCCAATCCGTCCCCCACAACACACTGTGAACCTCAAATTACCAGTGGTGGAAAGTAACTATTGTAAGTAAATGTTTGAGATGCTTTACTTGATTATTTCTATTTTCTGCTACTTTATGCTACTACTCCACTACAGAAATGTACATTTTTACTCCACTACATTTCGTTATTAGATATTTCTATATATTTCAGATTCAAATTTTATAATAAATAACATTTTACATAAAATGCAATGCATTATAAAAGATACTGGGTTGACCCCTCCACAAAAAAATCAGTTTTTAGCAATTCTACCAAAGAAGAATTTCCTCTAAACTCTTGGTTTCATTTTTTTGAAAAAGAACGAGACCCAGAGTGGTTAAATAAAGGTCAGTGAAAAGTCCAAAAACTGAAAACAGAATTGTGAATCAGAACTTATCACTTCACGTGTTCTCTATGTGTTTAATAAGTTCCGTGTTTTACCTTACAGCTAGCCATTTCCCCTAGAACAGCGATTCCCAAACTGTGGTGTGAGCTGCCTCTAGATGGTACACGACAGGAAGAATGTAATAGTGTAGTAGTGTGAAACTACACTGTAACTTTTCACAATGTTAAAAGTAATATATAAAGTTACATTGCGATGCAGAGTTACAGTAAAAATGCAGAGAAGACCGATGAATGCTGTGTTTAAGTGCAGTGAGTGGGTAAGGGAAGAGCGACTGATTTAAAAGCCACCACTTTTAAGAGTGTCACTGAGTGTGAGTAGCTGTGACATTGGGCATGTTCACACTAGTGTAACACGGACACTGCGGCGCTCGTCATCACCGAAACAGATCATCTGTTTATGATGTTTATTGCACCTTCAGTAATATCGGCGGCCTTCTCTTCAACACACAGCTGCGCTGCTCACCGGAGCAAAGTCTTGAAGTGTTGGGTTATTATTCACCAATCAGATAGTGATTTGGGCATTAAAATGGGGTTTGGGGGTGCAGCAACCCTGTCAAGATGTAGAACCGGTGCCCTAGAACTACATTTTCTCAAATGTAGAACTTACATATTCCTACACAAAAGTGAAACTTGCCCATGAACTGTATTACTCTGCCAGACATCAGCTGTTTGGCTCAGAAATTCAGCAGTTTACGGAAGAGACAATGAATGAAAAAACATTTCAATGACAGCAACGATCGTGTGTGTTGTTATTAATAGGGCTAATGTGTACATTTGGCAGTATCACCAATTTGAGGTTTATACTACATGTTTAAATGAATCTGTGTGACTTCTTAATATGCTATCATTTGCTCTTTTCATTAGTTAGAATGAGCCTGCATCAGTCTTCATGTTTTTTGGAGGAAAGATTTTTAGAGGTTTATTATGAGGTTTATTATGATGAATAGTTATGGAAGGAGGGGTTGAGGGGAGAGAGATGAAAAGGGTTTGAGAGAAGAGGGATGAAGGGGTCGAGCAGGTTGTGTAGGGTTTGGTGGCCGAGGGGTCGAGATTCAGGGTGGGGACTCAATAAGCAGCTTGGTCTTATGAACCCCCAAAAGAATGATGAATTGAACGGAAATTGGTTCAAGGAACGTCTCTATGGTTGTTGTGGATGTAGCTATTGTATGCATGGGAAGAGAGACAGATGAGAATTCGGCAGTGTGGTCTCGTGCCTGAATGAGTGACCAGAGTACGGGTACGAAGAATCTTGAAGTATGGGATAGGCGGAGATGGCGACCAGGAGCGTGAGACGGCTCTGCCTGATTCAGTGGTGAAAGTGGGCATTCCAGAGCAGTCTGGTAATTTAGTGTGTGGTTGTCTGTGTTTGCCAGGATGGCTGGACTTCGTGCCCCCAAAAAATGGCAGCAGTTCGAAAGGGTGGGGGGAGGAGGAGGGTGATGACAGTTCTGGTGGCTGCTCGGATGTGAGCATCACCACCGCGGCGACGGTGGCGGTGAGGGTTCTGCCTCTGTGTAATGTGATGTCTTTGGGTCGGGCTAAGCGGTTTTTGTAAAGAATGGGATGCCTTCCAAGAAGAAGGAAGTCGCGTCGCAATCGCTCGTTTAACCAGTGCTGTTGGGTTCCGTGTGATCATGGACGGACTGCGCTAAGGCAGATAATAGCGGAAAGTGGGAAAGAACCTTGTGGGATGATGTGGATGCAGGAGTTTAGGTGTCCAATGGAGAAAGAGAAATAGGTGCTTGGTATAACAGTGCAACAGGGGAGATAGTTTGGGATGTACGGAGAAATATGAGCTGGGGAAGGAGGCTTGAAAGGGAATGGATTAACCTCTTGGTACTGGACCTGCCTGGTATCAGGCAGGTAAATGGTGCAGTGGATTGGGAAAGGGGAGGAAGGTGTTTATTCTGTAGGTATGTATCTCTACAGATATTTGTCAGCTGTTAGGTTGCCTGCATATAGCTCCTTATCGCCAAAGTGATCCTCGTATGTGTAAAACACTACTAAGCAGTAAGGCTCCTTCTGATACTGCTCTGGGATAGCCTCAACGTCGAATCAGAGGTGGAGGTGAACAAACTAGCGGCCGAACCAGAGGGAAAAAGCAATGCAAACTCGACGGCTATAAATTCTCTGGAACTAGAAGAAGCTGTACGAGCTGGGCGGAACCCAGCGGTGAAGAGAGCTCCCTCAGCCGGGCAGCAGGACCTGTGGAGGCAGGACAGAGAGCGATGTCAATGAAAGCACCTGATAGAATCAGCTGCCTGAGTGAGGGCGAGACCGGTGAGGGCACCTGGCCGAGGGAGGGTAAAATGGGGGGTTAGCGGATTATAGCGTGAAAGGTGAGGTTGAACGGTATGAGGGAGCCTGCTCTGTGGAAACAGAAGACACATGGGGAATGGGGGAAAGGATGGGGGAAGGGACTGTCTGGTCGAAAATGGTTCTGGCGTTGGATGGAGCTGTAATCGGGTTCACCAGTGTGCGGCCGCGGGTCGGGTGTGCGGCTTGTGGTGCAGCCAGTCGGAAGTCGGTGTCTGAAAGAGCAAACTTCTCCTGAACTCAGCTGTGGCTGCTGTTCGGTGGGGTCGGACAGCTGCGTGGGTCGGACAGGAGCTGCTGGATGAAGAATGTTGGACGATGCAGTGTCCAGAACTTGGATGATGGAGCGTTGTCGCGGTGGATGAGTGGCTGGCAGCGTGAGAGTGGAATAAAATATGGACGGAGGAGATTAGAGACCGGGTGGATCGTCGTGGCGGATCCCGGTTGGAGGGGCTGAGAATCGGTTTGTGATCTGTGTTTAAGGTAAGCAAGCACTTTCGAAACATCGGTGTGTGTCCGAACTGAGAAACAGGAGAGAAAACGGGTTAGACGGCTTATGTGAGTGCATGTGATTGGATTTGAGAAGCACAGACGGATGGAATGAGTGAATTACGGGTGGCTGATTGGAGGAATTGAATGAAGCGTAGTTGGTAGAATAAGTGAGAGAGGTGTGGTCTTGTTCCTGAACCTCAGTTTACATAACTCCATTAAGAAAAAATGCTACATTAGGGCTGGGCGGTATATCGGTAAAATGAGGTACACCGATATACTTTCCAAAAGAGATATAAAATTAGACAATACCGTTTATGCCGATATAGTTTGATGTTGATTTAATTAATGTGTCCTGCCAGTGTTTGTTCCTCTCTCTCTCACTGCGCAGCCCCGCCCCTACCTCTGCGTCCTCACACAGCTGTCTATTCACAAACTCTCTAACAACGTGGAGAGAGACACAGTGCTGGTTGCCCCTGCTGTAGACCTGGCTTGTAAAAAGAAAAAACATTGGTTTAGTCACACAGACACTTTACTGCGGCAGTTGGCCCAGGTGTATTTATGGCCGCCAGGGTATATCTGGCGACGCATTGTAGCATTTTTCAGAGAAACGATTATTACATTACAAGTCGCGACGGTAGATATTTTACAATCCAACAGTACTAACAGTACTGGGATATGACTTTTTGGTCCATATTGCTCAACCCTATGCTACATTATAGGCTATTGGTCAGCGTCAGCATTCTTCAGCTAAACAAATGTTTGAAAATGATGCACAGAAAGCTATTTGAATAGACTGATATTTTCTCCTTTTCAGCTGCCGTGTAAGTGAAACCAGCTCTGTCTGACCCAACAGCAGACAGCCTGTTGGCATCTTACTGAGTTTTTCACCTCCCCGTCTTCTAACATATCGACTGGCGTCCCTCAATCTGTGTCCATTTCATTGAGCGGCAGAGGAGGCGTCAGCCCAGAAAAGGCCGATGAGGTCTTCATGATGAGACGAGGGAGATAGGGAAGGGAAGTACATCAACAGTTCCAGTCAGGGGTGGAAAGAGCAGAGGCAGCAGCAATTTACAACAAAGAGTCAGCTGCTCTTTTTTTCTGTTGGACAATATTTATCCAGGAAGAGACTGCAGAGGAGGGAAATGAAGATTTCATTTGGTATGAAAATGTTAGGCTTTCAAATCATCTTCTTTCAATGAATGCCTCTAAGGTGTGACCTTGGCATGTATTATTAATAAGTGGGACAGCTCTGTTGGTATCCATGGAGACATTACGTTAGTCAAAACAGTGACAAGAGCTGTGATGAATAGCATCCTTTATAACTGTAGCTAAAATATTCACATCTCGATTGAGGAAAAACGAGCTGCAGCATTGATTCCAAACATAATCCCTTTACAGATATGGCATATTAATCATTATGCCAGGTCATTTATTACTGCTGGGAGACATACAAGATTATTTTTTCCTAAGGGAGAGAAAGAGCACAACATTACTCCCATGTTGCGAAAGGACCATGTTTTGGTTTTTGTTCTTTAATTGCAATGAAAAGGGCAGAGAAGAGGCCCTGCGATGGACTGGCGACCTGTCCAGGGTATACCCCGAGTTTCGCCCAATGTCAGCTGGGATAGGCTCCAGCCCCCCCGCAATCCTGTACGCAGGGTAAGCGGTTGACGATGGATGGATGGAGGGCAGAGAAGAGCGTTCATGTGTTTAAATATGAAAATGTTTAGGTTGTGGCTTCAGGCTGACACAGGCCTATTGATTTTGTTGCTTTCCCTATAGATGGTGTTAATGTGTCATGTGTCTCCTCACTAAAACTAGTGTGTTCATTTCTATACCTTTTTTGTAGAAATACATACAGTACATGTTTTTTGTGTGTGTCTCAACCAGGGTTTAGAAACGAGTGAGGTCCATATTTTTTGTTTCTTTTAATTTGTGCCAAAATTCCACCTGAATACATACAAAGGGACCTGTTCGGCAAAAAAAAAAAAAAAAACTTTTAATAAATTAAAGTTGAATTTTACTCTCTGCCTCTGTGTGTATGTGTCATCACACTACACTGGAATGACATCTGCAGACTACATACAGGACACTATGTATGACAACATAAAATACAGCAGATCAGTGCTGAATGCTCTGGTTGATGTAACAACCTAATATTTTGACATCAGAAGATGTTTAGAACAGTTTTGTCTCAATTATAGCAGCTGAATTGGTGTGATGTGCGGATCGGCTGAATAACACGAACAGTATCTGAATCTCATGTACGCATGAATTATACACCCACCCCGCTCCACCCAACTAATTATTTTTTCAGATTTTGCCCGCCCCTACTGCTCCTCTTTAACGATTTACTTTAATGATTAGAGAGGCTGCTGTCAGTCGTTTTAAACGTTTACATGTGTGCAATAATGTCACAGCAAACATTGTGGGACATTTAGGCAGCTAAACAAAAAAAAAACTGCTATGAAAACTTGACAGGACAGACAGAGGAACCTCTGCAGATGTTATATGGTACCGCCAAAACCTCTCATTATTGTGTGCATAGCATTTTCAAGTGCTTCATGTGTTTCCCATGTCTGGACATGGATTTGATATGAGGGTTGCAATGGTGTAATCAGCTGCGTCTGCATGGTCCTAAAGCCGTCAAGTTGATTGTGGAATCAATGTTTTTTCAATTTTTTTTTTTATTAATAGGCTATAGCCTTCATAATTGCAGTGGTCCAGACCTCTGTGACCTCATAGCTGGTTACGGCCATGGTCTCAGGAGAGAATGTACAGAAACACAATGTGATAAATGCTACCACTCTCCAGTAGTAGATGTAGACTTGCCAAGAAGCTTTTAACAGCCTTCGCACAGTGCTGAACATTGTGTCGCACCAGGTCAGATTTAGCAGAAAGCTTGATATATTGTTTAATGCATCTCTTAATCTGATGTTATTGAACCAGACTGTAGCAAGCTGACTACTACTTGAGACTACTTGAGCCCCGCACATACACCGACACAGAGAAGTTGGTTAATGTACTTTATTGCAGTGCTGCCCGCACAAACACATTTCACTGAACACAATTCTTCAAAGTCTTTCCAGGCCTGACCCGCTCTTGCTGGTCACTCTGATCGAGCTGACGAGGTTCGACCCAAAGTAGCACACAGCTCCAAACACTGCCATCTCCACTGGGATGCACTCTGTGTATGTTGTGCAGGTTAGCAGCAGACATCCAAGGTCCAGCACGCTACTGCCTTTTGAGGGAGAGCATAATTAGACAATGAACAGTAGCTGTGACAAGTTGCTCTCCCTGGCTCTGCTCACCTGAGCCACCTCCCCACCTCTCCCTACTGCAGCTGAATGCAAAGCATGCCCTGCTCTACACAGATTTATACGGTCAAAATTTTACAGGCGGAAATATCTCAACAACGGATCGGATCAATCGCCATGAAATGTGGGTCAGAAATTCATGTTCATTTTCAT
The DNA here is from genome assembly GCA_024633595.2 of Lepomis macrochirus. Taxonomy (NCBI): domain Eukaryota; kingdom Metazoa; phylum Chordata; class Actinopteri; order Centrarchiformes; family Centrarchidae; genus Lepomis; species Lepomis macrochirus. The sequence continues at coordinate 3,308,853 of JALXJV020000006.1, read as the reverse complement.
CTAGACATAGAGGGAAACGGTCCAGGTTGAAAAATAGTTTCCTTTGAAATAATTGACTGAGGAATCAAATTACAATTATGTAAAACAATGGTTGGATTGACCTGCTCAATTGCCTGGTACCAAAATGATCTGCTGGATAAAATGCCAGATGGTAACATGTCAGATATTACACAACAGGAATTGTGATCCATCTCTACATGCAGAATAGCACAAAATGTTTATGTCATTTAAAATGACAAACTGCAAGAGCAATGACAGCACGGTGTCAAAAGTAATTTATGAGTTCACATATCTATAATGGCAATGGCATAAGTTACTCTGTTCCTAAGCCTACACCTGCTTCAGTGCATTGTTAACCAATAAAAGTAACTGAAATTGTGTTTTAAACTGGACCTCTAACATTTAAAGTTCAACTTATGTAAGTAACAGTAATCAGACTGTTTCGTTCCCTCATGTTTGCTTTTGTTTAGGATGGTGCAGAAGAACCACAAGCAAACCGCAGGCACTTTCTCTCCCAAATCTAATAGCTGACATTAAACAAAATGAATCATACTGTATGAATCAGTTTTGAGCTCAATTAATCACTTCAGCTTCAATTAGCTCTCTCTCCCCTGTTTCTCACGCACACACAAAGAAAAATAATTTCTAAGCACTTGTATTTGACTTCTCTTGTTTTAGTTGTCCCTTGGCATATGTGTCAGAATGCATTACTCACTCCGCTGCCAGCCGTACGGTGCAACAACAGCAGTAAAGCAGCAGTCAGCCCACTCCTGGGAAAGACTTAGCGGGCTGTCAATGGCTATCACACCACCGTCACCAACAGTTTACTGCTGACAAAGTGACAGAGTGCCAAAACTCTCTGCTACTGCACCACTGCTCTGCCACAGGCCTGCAAACAACTCAGAAGAAATCATTCTCCAGCCCCTCTGTTCACACTCACAATTACTTACTATAATGATCGGCGAAGGGTCACTCAATATTTAAACACAACAAATACCATTGGGGCTCCATTGACTTTGTGTTTTCAGATTGTTCTCTTAAAGTTTTCGTGCATTTAGTCCCATTAAAGTTTGTTATAGAAGAACAGGTCAGTGGAGAGAAAATAAGCTTCTTCTCAGCAAACTATCACGAAAACAAATGCTACATCGGCTTAAAGCCAATACAACCCATGTTATATCCAATACACTGCGCAGTTGATTCATTGATCATTGATTTGGCGAGAGAACTGGTGTCTATAGATGAAGCCAGGTAGAAGGCAGTCGTAGGCAGAACACAAGCATCCTCACATGCAAACATGTACCGGATTTTACGTTTTATATGCTATTACAATACATCTGTCCATGCTGAAGTTATAGTATATAAATATGATATACTAAATGTCATTAAAATAAAAATAAAATAAAAATAAAACTTTTCAGTTAAATTTAGTCCAGCTTTAACAAACGGTTGGACATTCTGCTCTGTTGTCAGCTGCATCAACAACTGTCAAATCCACCATGCAGCCTTTGATCCATAAAATAAATTATACTTCCATTAACCTATACTAAATCCTAACATTTCAAAGGCATTCTGAGTGGCATGATGGCAAAGGAACAATAAGGGACCACTTCAGACAGAGCGGCCTCCTACAGATGGTCAGCTTCCTGGAATCACCTATATTAGGGTGACCATACATCCACTTTTTGGGACCTAATAAGTGTCGACATTGATGGTGTGCATTTTTGCTTTGCTTTGGCCTTTCTCTTGAGGTCCTGCCTACACGTCTTTCACGCAGACACTGGTCAAACTACTATCTCCATCATTATCCATAGCACCACAGCAACGAGACAGAGCGGCTTGCTTGTCAATATTGGCACATGGTGCCCAAACGCTGTCCTTGAAGTCAGCCGAAACTCACTGGTATGCAGTAACGGCATTTCTAAATTTTACTCTTTGGCGTAACCAAGAAACTCACCACCATGAAAAGAATTTTTCTTGCACAAGGACTTAATGAATGAGAGCAACGTGCCATAACTACACTGCTGTAAGCTGGAATTAATGTTATACTAGGGGAACGCCATATAGGATATTGTTATCTGAAATGATATTAAATACACTAACATTACCCCTAATCAAATTGTGTGAATCAGAATGCCTGACCTGCAAAGCTGGTACATACGTGTCAGTGTCAAATAAAGGTGCACGCAATCTACAAGCCCACGTGTAGGCCCTATTAAAGTTCAAGGACATAGTTGCACTGCAGGTGGAAGGTTGAGGCTGAGTCTGCCTCCTGCACCCACAGCACCAGTTTTTGAAAACTAAAATATGGTCACCCTAACCTATATGCTCAATAATTCACTCAGCCAATCAAACAGGCTCACCTGCAGCTCATTACATGCAGAGCCATCACAGTAGGTTCACGAAAGAGACACATACACAGCATAATGTAACTTTATGACCTCCGGGTCATGACACTTGTGCCATATTTCCTGACTCACATTCATTCGGTATCATGTGTATTAATATATGTATCATTTGTACTTGGCCCCTGGCTGGACCCAGAACATGCTGGAAAGATTATATATCTCATCGGGCTTGGGAACGCCTCAGGATCTCTCAGGAGGAGCTGGGAGATGTTACTTTGCTTAGCCTGCTGTCGGATTTTTCCTGATGACAATCACAGAAATGATGGAGCGTGATGATGGAAATCATCATAGTTTAGACAGCGAACAACTTACATAGTCAGCCACTAGTTTTGTCTACACTGAAACAATGCATACAATACCAAAATACACTAGTTTTTGGCCACCAGTGGCAGCATTGAGTACTGAAATGACTCCGTTTGCAACATAACACACCTTGACAAAAGGTGCTGGTGGTGGTTCTAGCTATCAAACATGGGTTTAAACAATGGATAATTTTAAATGTTCAGAATATCAGCGTTGCAAATATCTTATTAAGAGGGAAATGCATTCATTGTTTGTTAGACCTTAGAAAGTTTTAAGTTATTGTCAATTAACACTCCCTGTAGCTGTTTCAAATTAAAAGCCTGTGTGTAAAGCCGGTGATGGAGGGATCATACAATTTGAGTTGCTGGAAGGCTTTTAATGTGAAACGGCTGTACAGGAAGTGTTGAGTTCTCAACCCCGAAACGAGTTAGGAATAGTCTGGTGACACGTCTCAGGAAACCCCACATCTTAGGGCCGGCAGCTGATGATGATTGCCAGCAGATTGCAGCTTCACCAGGTAATCAGCTTCCTGTCAAGTGTTAGACACACCCACAGAACACCACAGGGGCCGTGTCATAGGTGTTACCCCATTAGCTGCGACAAATTTGTAAACACAGCAGTGTTTAGGCAGGAAAATTCAGTCCGCTTGTGTACACAACAGGATGTTCAAGGAACCATCGTTTCCGTTGAAAAGAACATTTGTCTTCTGAGTTGCCTGGAGAATTTTTGGGATCGCTGACTGCTGCTGTCCAGGACTGCCTGCCCCTACTCACTCCCAGCCTTTTTCACACAGTTCTTACAAGTTACTCCATTTCTTGTTAATAAACTATTGACTGTAACTTGCCTCTGCACAAGTCTTCCGTGTCTGCACCCCGGTCCACAGTCTAAACCTAAAAACAAGGGCGGTCACTAACTAAAATATGATAAAATATACTTTAAAATTGGGAAAATTAGAATTAAAAAAACTTTGTGATATAAGCCAATACGTGTTTCTTTAAATATCACACAATGCAATGTTGAGTTTACCGCTCAGTAAAACATAAACTACTGAGTGGTTAGTTGGAATTGTCAATGAGTGAAGGGGTCAACAGTTTTTTCTCACTGGATTGAAGAGGGTGGAGCTGGAAACCGGTTTTGTCACCTATTTTCATGCACCAATCGGAATTTAGAAATATTTAAATCACAATCTGAGGACAGTTGCTGGGTTGTTTGGTCACTTTCAATTAAATCTTATCAAAATATGAAAGGGGGCTGGTAAATCTGCCGCTCTTCAGCTTTAGGGAAGGTCTATAAATGAGTTTTCTGCTTTACAGTTCTGGTTCACTCGTAGCGCTCTTGTATAATTGTCAGAGAAAAAGCTGTAAAAAGCCACTACAAGCAGCAAACAGCCTGCAGACACATTCAGAGACTAGATGGTGAACATTGTGGTGCATTTAGCAGCTAAAGAGACAGAGAGTTCCCTCAGGAGCTGGTGGAGACCAACAATAGAGCTAATGGAGTAAGAATATTGAACATTCATCAGGTGACTCCACTCTACATACATCATCATGTTTCACGTAATTACTGAAGGTGGCAATAAGCAGATGCTTGCTGACAGGTTCACCACGTCAACATTAAAAGGTGCTGATGTGTCAATGTTGCGTTCACTACTTGTTTCTTTTGAAAATGTGCACAAAAAAATGAGTTAGTGCAGATTTCATGTCACAGAATCAAAGCCAAGATTCCAGGGAGCGAGAGGTTTCAAAGTATGACCAACCGCGGAGGGGGGCTAGGAGTCGTCGTAGTTTCTCTCGCTCACCAACACACTCAACAGTGGCAGCAGCAGTGACAGTGAAACACAGCTCATGCTTTCAAACACATCATGGGTACGCTGCAAGCGGGAGCTGCTTACGGTTAATTCAGCTACTTTTAATGGTGCCAGTTGGTGGTTGTGTTTATGGTGTTTGTTTGAAGTGGGGGCAGCGGTGTCACGTTTTTAGTTTGCTTGTTTGTTGATACATAATTTGAATTACAGTTCAGAGTTTGATAGTAACGGCAAACAACCCAGCAATGGAATTGCCCATTCTCAGTCATTTAACTAGTATCTTGTAATGAATGAGTTGGTACTGATGAATACATGATGAATTTGCCAGCTTCGCAAGTGGTTCAAGAATATTCTTTTTCTTTTGTTTAAGATGACTTTACATCAATTTACAAATTTGAGAGGCAAATGAAAGTTTAATGGAAATGTGCAGCTGACAGCTTACAACCTGAGCAGCCTATTACAGAAACTTAATTGGGCATTTTGAAGTTGAACTATCAAATGAGCATGGTCTATTTCCCATCATGGAGACGGCTACTGGATTGAAAGATAAGCTTTTTATTTTCACTGACTCTTTAAAGTGGTGCCAGGGCAGGACTGGAGAGGAGTCACAGTGGAAGTTTGTTTCTTTGGAGAGCAGTGTAAAACTTCTTGGTTGGTTTTTAGAGGAACCTAGCTGTCAGTTAATGTAAGTTTAGGGGCTTGAATACAATGGAGCAAGAATAATAGTAAGCCAAACGAATAGAAAGCAAATGTATGGAAACAACGACAAATTGATTAGGAAAAAGTACTCAGGAGACTGCAAATATTCTTATATAGTGCCATCGCGATTATTTATATATCCTTTGTGTTTGCAATAATAAGATGTCATTGTTTGAGACACATGAAGCATGTTTGGCCACCCTTGCACAACTGATGTAGAATACACTGGCTTGTTCTCATTTACAAAACCCTGCTGGGGCAGCCCCACCTTGTAAGTTTGCTACATACATCCTCCTCCTTTACACTCTTCCCGCCTTATACTGTTAAATGTTCCTAAGGCAAACTCGGCTCTTGGTTGCTCTTCATTCCAACATGCTGCTGGAATGGACTGGAATTTTTTATTTCAGATGTCTGCAGTTGTTTTACAACATAATCCTTTTAACAACTTGTGCCATGTGTTTTTTAAAGCTCCTTATGGCCTGTATATCTTGTAACTCACACATCATATGTTGCCCTTGCTGCCCTCCTTCCCTTTGTGAAGTGTGGTTGTGTCTGTGTTTTGTTATTCTTGTATCGTTTTATGTCTCATTAATCTGTTTGTACCTCTCTTACTTTACCCTTTATTCCTGTGTGTCCCTCACTTCAAGATGATGTTTTTGCTTGATTGTAAATAAGAAAGAATTCTCTTTGTTTGGTCTACAGTTCACTCTCAGGACGGCAGTTTGAGATACACATTCTTTCAACATAGAAGCTTCTAATAAGTAAATTTTTCAGAGATGTAGTAACAGGGATATAATGGGCCCTCGTCTGTTTAAGTTCAGCCTAAACTTTAAAAACATTGTATGTGGGGTATGGCAGTAAACTAAGCAACCTGACCTAGTCAGGTGGGCCTCTGTGTCCTACTCTTTGTTAGTCTGTTGCTGTTGTCAGATTAGTTAAGTTTTATTTGTAATAAAATTTTCAAAGCAAGAATATAACTTTGTCTTTGAAGAAGAAATAAAAAGAAATAAAAATATAACCTCTGGTCTGGTTCAATACTAAATTTATCACTACCAGGCAAGTTCAGTTGCATTGGGTCTAAAGGTGCGTGGGTGGATTTATTGTGAGTTCAGTTCTGTTATTAAGTATAAATAGTGATTATTTCTGATAGCTGACCATGAGTATCATGCCAATCCATTTTGTGCAAAATTAGTGAAAATTTTAATCTCTGGTACCGCTGGAGAAAAAAAAAAAATCATGTTTCAGAATTTCATGTCAACCCCTTTAATAGTTTAGATATTTCACTCTTGACGAAAGTGGTGGGCCGACTGACAGACGGATGTTGCCATCCCTACAGCCAGGCTGCCAGCGTGGATATAAATATATCTATGGTTGCCTTTTTGTTTTAATGCATCTTCTCTGACACTTAGTAACAAAAACAGTGTCTGCCTTCAGGTTTATAAAGGAATCAATGATGATCTCCAATTTATAGCTTCATCATAAATTGCAATTAGTTCCCTAATATTCATCTGAACAGATCCTCAAGCAAAATATCTTGATGGATTTCTTTCAACAGTGCACTTAGTTTTAATAAAGAGAGAGTTGTTATAGTGCAGTGATTAGCATATGTTCTGTTGAAAGAAAACTTCTGATGGTGACAATGGTTATGATTCCGTCAGAAAGGTGTTTTTTTGAACATAACTGCAGATATCAGGCCATAACAATCAAAGGCCCGACCTCTGTGATTCTCATGTGAACATACAGTATGAAACTGTCTCAGAAAATACAGAACAAACATGTTTGAGAGCACACTTCACTGTGGCAGAGGGGTATTTGTTCTCGCTTCTTGTTGAGTCGGGTGATCAGAGCAACACGATTTGTTGGGGGACTTGGATAAGAAGCTTGAAGATCTTTTAATTATGTAGGTGTTTTTTAGTGCAAATTTATGATAAAGTGCATTTTTCCACATTAGCACTGGTATGGGCTTGCAACATGTTGCATCATGACGTCTTCATAAACCCTAAAAACCCTTCAAAGCCGAATCAGTCTGTAACTAAAAACATAGAGCATCCTGCTATGGGAGTAAAAACTAAACAGATATTTGGTGCATGGAACACTACAGGCAACAATCAAATCATTTACACTTACATTGAAGCTTATTATTTTTAATCACAGAACAAACTCAAATATAAAATCAGTGTTCAGAGATGGCAGAACAATTTAGCTCAGATTGTTTTTTCAATCAAGAACTGTACAGTACATAGCCCCGTTCAGGTGGGTTTAACAGTTTACTCATTATATTACTGTTAAAACAAACATTATAAAGAAGCCTTCTTTAAATTCAATACTAGATATACAAGTTTTTACCCAGTTGTTTAAATTATAATTTAACCAATAAATACCAAAATACCTCCATACGCAGGATAAGGGCTTGACGATGGATGGATGGATGGATGGATACCAAAATACCAAAGAGACCTGTTTTGTTTGGACTGGGCCAGGCTAGATGTTTACCTTTGACTCCACGCAGCAAATTGTGGGTCCTGTTTCAGAAAGCGGGATTACTGAAAACTTACTGAAAACTGAGTTTGTTAAGTCTGAGATGAGGGAAACTCTGGGTTTCCTCTTCGAAGGAGGTTTACTTCATCCAAATCTGAGTTTCTCTCTGACTCCTCCCCTCCTGTGGAGCCTGAAACAGCTGTCTGACACACTGTTTCATTTCATCATTCATACTGCCGATATCAAAGCATAGAGGGGATGCGTTATTTGCAGAAGTCTACGTCTTTAGAAACATCAAAATCCTGGTCAGATATTAGTTTGTAACCCAAACATGATCTTTAACATGACCACTTTGATGATCGATCTGTCATCGATGGAAGGACAGAGACAGATCTCTGGACATCATGGATTTATCCTCAGCCCGGAAAAACTCTATAGGCTGCACTGTCTTTCTTTATCACACTGTGACTCTGGACATTATGCAGCTGTCAGGTTGGCAACAGTTGCACTGAAACATTACGGTGGTGTACATTACCGCAGTGATCACTGTTTAAATTAAACTAATCTGTATGAAGCTGTAACTGATCAATGAGCAATCATCTGTCATTTTGTGATTAGTCTCCCTGATGGAACATTCCTGTCATAGTTAACATGTGGGAGATTTTTCATTATTAGCTGCATATAGTCTTAATGTGTTTTGACAGCATTTCATTATAAAATGAACAAGATTTTTTCAACTTTACATTCATCTAGACACATTTTCCATTGCAAAACAAAAACCTATAGCCATACTGTGTTAGACTTTGCACTGTTGGACTGTGAACTGAACCAAAAACTCTGTTTCCCATCTCAGGCTCAGTCAACTCAGAGCTCACGGTTAAGCTCTGAGTTTGTTAAGCCTGCTTTCTGAAACAGGGCCCTGGCCTTTCTTCTCTCTGAGAGTTCAAATCAACTCAATTTGAGGGTGTTCTCAAGGTCCAATTCTTGAATCAATTCAATGAGAGGATGATACATTGTTTCAGTTTTCCAACTGGTCCAGTTTGCGTTCACAAAGGCAAAAACTCAAAGGTTCCAAAAATTGTGATTAACAGCTTGTGGAAATGTCATGTAATTATTGGTCATACAGTCAGCAACAAACCTCCCAAACGTCTACCTGGAAATCGTACACCATGGAGCACCATCAGGTTCATGCTTGTGTTGGTCTGCAGCACATATCAGCAGACTTTAGAAGGCCACGCATTTATCATACCCTGACTTGTTGGTATTTGGACCAGTGAAGCAAGTGGGACAGAATTGCAAACATACAAATGGCTAGTAAAGACCTATCATAAATCAGCATGTGTTTAAAGAATATATTTCTATGAATGAATGAATGAATTAATGCTTATATATCCCTACAAGTACTTACCCAAAATATCTGAAAAGGTAGCAACCTTTCATTTAAAAGCAGCAATAACCTCAACCAATAACCTGTAGTTGCAGAGCAGACCTGAACATCAGTTAGGAGGAATTTTGGACCATCCCTCTTTACAAAACTGTTCAGCAATATTCTTGGGATGTCTAGAGTGACTGTCAGGAAGCATCACAATCGGGTTTAGGTTAGGACTCTGGCCCAATACCAGACTTTACTGACGTCACTTGGAAAGTGATTGAGTGCAAGAGGCTGCAAGGGCTTAGAATGCTGTAAACAGGAATGGGAGAGCACTTTGCCACGCCATTATCACGTTACCTTGACAATGCTGAAAAATGTTGCACACTTTTCATCTTATGTTTTTGCCTGACTTTTTGGTGTTGCAGGCTCTTGCCTGTGGACGCGAGGTAAATGTCACATATGTCAATAATTAATATATTATTGTTGGTCAAAACAGCATCATTAAGCAAAAACTAAAATAATTAAATAAATTAAGTGTGTAATAAGGTGTTTGCATTCCTCTGACTTAATGTGTTCTATGTACCATCCTAAATCTATGTTAAGAAAAACTGTAACAATTGTAGCATTACTGTTGGTGTCCATGCTTGTTTGTTTACTGTTCTTCTTCTCTTAGGAGGCAGATTTGCTGTGAAATTACTTTCGCTTCCGGGTGTCCCCCGGTAAACCCCCTGTTTCACGTCATACCGCTCTGAACTGTGGTCAATTCCCGCAGGAATTCTGCAGAAATGGAGACTTGCGAAAAGGGTTTAGAAAGGGCTCAAAATGTCACAAGAGCGCCCTCACAAAGTTTTGACAGTGGGACAGCCAGTCCCTCACGGACTTCCCGGGAACGCTCCTCAAAGTCTGTGAGTGTGGACATCGGGATTGGGCTTCTGACTGGGCCATTACAGAAGGGGTGTTTTCTTCTGCTGAAGACATTCTGTTGCTGATTTACTTCTGAGCTTGATAGGCTGAGTGCAATGGCCGACAAACTGAGGCGTGAACCCAAAATACAGACACTAGCAGGACTGGATTAGTTTGCAGGTTTATTTAAATGATAACAGTCAATTTACAAGGAAATCCAAATTAAAGACAAGGTAGTCCAAACACAGGGGAAAGTCTAACAAAGTCAACGCAATCCAAACACACATGAACAATCAGGAAATCCAGGAGAAAACAGAACTCAAGGCAGAACACTCAACATTAGACTACGACGCAACAAAGACTGAACACAAATGATTTATACTGAAACAAGCAGGCAAGGGCAATTAGTCACAGGTGAGACACATTAGTAATCAAGGTAGACAGGAAACAAAGCTAGACAGGAACACCAAACACCAATGATTACAAAGTAGAAAAGGACGTAAAGCTACTGACAAGGAAATGTGAAACCAGATACAACAGAGAACAAGGAACCAATGATCAACTAATCAAACTTAAACAAGAACACAGAGGCAAAGAGTAAAACAGTAATGGACATTAAGAAAATAACAGAAAAACACCACACTCAAATCCAAGGTTGTGACAGCTTTGGGTCGTTGTCCTGTTGCATCACCCATCTTCTGTTGAGCTTCAATTGGTGGACAGATGGCCTTACATTCTCCTGCAAAATGTCTTGATAAATTTGGAAATTAGTTTTCCATCTGATAGCAACCCTTCCAGGCCCTGAGACAGTGAAGCAGCCCCAAACCATGATTCCCCCTCCACCATTCTTTATAGTTGGGATGAGGTTCAATATTTGTGTGCTGTGCTTTTTTCCTCTACACATAGGGTTGTGTGTTCCTTTCAAACAACTTAACTTTGGTTTTATCTGTCTACAGAATATTTTGCCAGTAGTGCTGTAGAACATCCAGGTGCTCTTTTGAAAACTTCAGATGTGCAGCAATGTTTTGGGGGTTTTTTGGTTCGCAGTGGCTTCCTCCGTGGTCTCCTCCCATGAACTCTGTTCTTTGTTAGTGTTTTTCACATTGTAAACAGAGATGTTAGCAAGTTCCAGAGATTTCTGTAAGTCTTGAGTTAACACTCTACTATCCTTCTTAACCTCACTGAGCATTCTGCGCTGTGCACATGTCATCTTTGGAGGCTACGGCTACTCCTAGGGAGAGTAGCAACGGTGCTGAACTTTCTCCATTTAAACGATTTATACTTACCGTGGAATGATGAACATCAAGGCTTTTAGAGATAATGTTGTAACCCTTTCCAGCTTCATGAAAGTGAACAATTCTTAATCTTAGGTCTTCTGAGAGCTCTTTTGTTTGAGGCATGGTTGACATCAGGCAATCACATCAGGCTTCATTAAAATAGCAAAATAAAAATTTGTGGGTTTTTTTATAGAGCAGGGCAACTGTCTCCTCCAATCTCGTATCATTGATTTGACTCCAGGTTGGGTTATTTCTGACTCTAATTAGCTTTTGGAGAAGAATTAGTGTAGGGATTCACATACTTTTTCCACCCTGAATGTGAATGTTTACATTGTGTGTTCAATAAAACATAAAACACATAATTGTTTGTTTGGTATTAGTTTATACAGACTGTGTTTGTTTATTGTTGTGACTTAGATAAAGATCAGATCCCATTTTATGAACAATTTATGCAGAAATCCAGGTAATTCCAAAGGGTTCATATACTTTTTCCTGTGACTGTATTGAATGTACTTGTTATAGTATTTTTGTTAGTATCACTTTCATATTTTGTTTGCAAATTTTCTGTTCTCTATATTCATACTGAAAATCAACAGCATTTGCCCTTCCCATGGGAAGTTTCTGTCATTTTCATCAATGCCTGTGAAGAGGCCATCACAACACAACAATATACCCAGTTTGTGAGGTTGATAGTGGTTTCTGAATCAATGACATATCTTCTATATATTCTAGTGTTCCAAGTAAACACATTTGACTGGACAAGACTGAACTGCTTGAGCATTCCCAATGACAAGTAACTGTTTCTTCGCAATTGGCTGACTCCTGTTTCAAGTCCCATTCAGTGGTCTGACAGGCTCCTGCTCCCAATGTCCTGCTGCCATTTAATCATTTCAGACTGTGTTTTCCCATTGTGCAATGTCCCCTTGTCTTCGTGTGGTCAAGCGTCTCAGTCCTTCCTCAATGGCTTACTTGTTTCCTCTATCCCTAGGATTTGTTTGCTTTTGGATCTTCCCTGTTCTCTTTGGATTTGTTTTCTTCATCTTTGGAATAATAACTTGTTTTTGACTCTGGCTTTCTTCCACTCCATGTACGCTTCTCCCACTTGTGGTTTAAATAAATACCAAAAGCTGCTTTTTCTGCTCTGCCTGAGGTTAGTGTCTAATCCCTTTAGTCCTGTGTCGACACTTGGCAAAACGTGACAGACATCCAACTAAGGACATCTTTGTACTCACTCACCAAATGGGACACACGGCGACAATGAGTGCCACCTACGTTCATAAAGCTTGTCTCACTTTTCTACAAACAAAACAGTTCCCATCAAAATGACAACGGAAGATCACAAAAGCCTTTTAAAGGTTTGGGTGGATAAAACCCCAAAGGAAAATCCTTCCTCTCTTGTCCTTTTAATAAAGAGAGCACACTTTACTGGGAGAGTCAATCTTGATGTGATCACAAAGCTCAGAAAAGTTCTAATGAAATTCTAAAGGTGTGTTCAGACTGGATTTTTTGAGGCTGTGCAATTGCAAATAAAGTCAACACAAAGGTGCAAGTTGGCGCAAATTTTTCCTGCGTGAATCGAGGCAAAGATGTGCACAAGTACAAAAATATAAGTGTGGCAGAAACACCACAGTTGCCACAAAAGCAAAGTCTTTGTGTGCGAGTGTATGGGTTCACCTGGCAGTCAGACTTCATCACCGATAAGAAGGATTTTAACTGGTGCTCGATTTGAGCTGAGTCTTTGCCTTCCTCACCCATCATTCAAGGGAAAGGGAACACTTACAGAGACATGCAGCCTTTACTTGCATTGCATTTGAAAATATGTGTTTCCTTCTCTTGTATTGTAACTATGTTTGTGCAAAAGCCCACTGGTTTTTGAACAAGAGAAGACTCATAAACATCTCACAAAATATCAATATAAAGTTATAAATTGACTTTATGCTGTGAGCCGTGTGAATCACTAAACTCCTTGTTTTCTTCCTGTCTGCTTTTGCGTGTTTGTTCTATAGAGGATTCCAGGTAACATAACACACCATATGGCATTATTACTAGATGTTTCCAGCATCTTGGGAACAGCTTTTCTTTTCATTGAGTCTTCGCCACCCTCATTCTCACTCATCATTCAAGGAAAAGGAACAATTACAGAGGCATGTAGCTTTTACTTGAAAGTGAAATGAAACCAGGCATAAGCTCTGCAAAACAGGGACTGGAAGGTTAGACTAATGCGGCAAATATGAATATACATTCAGATCAATGCATTCAGAAAACAAGCAAGGCAGAAACAAATGTCTGTGACTCTGTAGGCTAGATGCACTGATTTAGATAAACCTTGATTAATGGAAAAAGTGATCATTGAGACAAATGAAAATGATAATAAAAACAAATGCAGCTAAATGTTAGAAAGTGCATTGTTCTTGAAGACAGGAGATGTGTATCTAAAAGTCATCTGTAGCAACTCCTTTCATTGACTTTATCGATAACAGATTTTCAAAGATCTGTCAAAGCATGCAGACAAAATCTGTTTAAACAACCACCCCATCTTTTTGGGGAGAAGGTTGGCTGCATCAAAGTGAAAAATTAAAGCTACTGAAGCTAGACTCAAGTTGTGGTAAGATTGCATTAAGCTATACAAGATGTGGTTCCTTTCAATGAAAAAGTAGGTATTGTTGAGGTCTTTGACCTTGTGTCCTGAATGAGAATCATAGAATAAATTTAAAACTTAAAACTCCAGCATATTAGTGACCCAGAAGTGAAGTGGAAACTCAGAATAATTGCCATTTGCTCTAATGTGTTAATGTATACAGGCATTTCTCAGCTGTGCTTCTTTCTCTGGTATTGTAAAAACGTTTGTGGAATGGCCTATTGATTTTTTTAAAAGTAGAAGACTCATAAATGTCTAACAAAATATTATAAAGCTATAAATTGTTTATGACTATATACTGTAAGCCATGTGGATCATTAAACGTCTTGCTTTTTGCTCATCTGCTTTTGTGTGTTTGTTCTATAGAGCATTCCAGGTGACATAACGTACCATCTGTCACCATGACTAGAAGTTTTCAGAAACCTGGTAACAGCTTTTCTTTTCAGTGAGTCTTTGCCATCCTCATCCTCATCCTCACCCATCATTCAAGAGAAAGTGAACAATTACAGAGACATGCAGCCTTTACTTACTGCAAATATGAATATACATTCAAATTAATGCATTCAGACAGGCAGGAAAAAATGTCTGACTGTGTAGGCTTGTTCTGTAGAGGATTCCAGGTGACATAATACACCATCTGGCATCATTACTAGAAGTTTTAAGCATCTTGGGAACAGCTTGTCTTTTCATTTAATGCTCACACATAAAGTGCACAGAGTCAAAAAAACACAACAGAAGAAAAGAAAGAAACAATTACACTGTAAATACAACAGACCGTAATAACCAAAAAGCTACAATATCAGGTGCTGCATATTTGTCTCTGTTTGTGTCTAAACTGGTAATTTAACCAACATAAAACAGCATTATGTAAGATTTAGTGTGATTTGGCACCACTACCATTGTGTACAAATGTAATTCACAGCTGTTGTAAATTGGGACAGCTGTACACATTTAAATTACTTAAGAACAAAAACTAACAAGTTCATAACTTCGCCAACACAGCCAAACATCAAGCAAGTGTGACAACACGAGGCAGTTAAGTATCTGCCTTGCAGCCTTTGTATTTCATGAAGCTCTCACCAATGTCCGGCAGCCGCTTGCTTGTTCACTGTTTCTATTCTTAGCTTCCTCCATCAATGTCCTCTTCGGTCACCTCTGCCATTTGTCAACATTAAAATCATTCCCAGTCAGAAAACATGGGTGAAAAGAGATGTGTGAGCTCTTTACAGAGACAAAAAAGCTGCTTTTTGGAAAAGGTGAACAAATGATTGAAATCTTATCGAATTAAAATTTGTTTCGTGGCGTATTGCAATGTCTGATAAAGGTGATATGCGTGTCAAAATACTATTATAATTAATATTGCCGTGCTGCAGAGTTATCCACATCATATTTTGCAGACTGAATGTAGCAAGGGGTGGTGGCTCTTAACGAGGAATCTCCAACAGAATCTAACTACCCGACAACGCCACCTGGGAATTTCCACCCCAGGAAATGTTTTATATTTACCTTGATTAACCACCAATTATACAAAGGCTCCACAGGTTTACTGAAGTAAGACAGACGTGATTCCAAAAGAATTACTCATTTATTGATTAGATAATTGGTACCTGGAAGTGCCTGAAAAGAGGATGGTCAATAATGCCAATAACTTATCAGATTACATTAGAATATATGGCGGTTTATTACAATCACAAGTTAATTATTTAAAGTGATCAATAGTCAATAGTCACTGCAGACTGGTTCACTGCAAATCCTACCAAATCACTACCTAATTGTGCCCCTTTGCAGTTAATGCTACAGTTGGGGAAGGGAACGACATTAGCATGCCAAGCCTTCACCACAAGCCAACCACTAGATCCACTTTAAAGGGAAAACAACAAGTTAAACAAATCAAAACAATAAGCCAGTTGGTTTTTTCTAAAACACAAGCACACCCAAGAGTAGCAACAGTGCTACCTGGAGGCACTGCAGCCAGGGCGTACTAGCAAGAATTAAGCTAAAATCCTTACTAAACTGAGGCAAAACAGCAGCTAAAAACTTACGATTAAAAACAAATACATATTAACCGATTAACAAAAGTAATTAATGTGCAAATAACACCATCACCATATCACCTCAGGTAGTTGATGTTGTTACCGACATTTTCAACATCTGACTGTTTCAAGACAGGGTTCCCACCTGCTTCAAGACAGCCACAATCATTCCTGTACCCAAAAAGTCTGCAGTGTCTATTCTGAACAACTACCGCCCTGTAGCACTCATCCCCATTCTGATTAAGTGCTTTTGGTTCTTTAGCACATAAAGAACAACATTCCAGCCAGCCAGAACCAACGGATCTGCATTCATGACTGCATCCCCCGACATGAAGAGAACTCTGTTGTGAAGTTTGCGGATGACACCACCATCATCGGCTGGATTTCAAACAACAATGAGACTTCATATCGGGAGGAAATTGATAATCTTGCAGAGTGGTGCTCAGAGAACAACCTACTGATCAACGTCAGCAAAACCACGGAGCAAATTGTTGATTTCAGGAAAGGGAAGATAAAGACACACACTCCTGTCTACATCAGTGGAGCTGAGGGGAAGCAGGTGAACAGTTTTAGGTTCCTGGGAATCAGCATCACAGAGAACCTGACATGGTCATCTCACATCTCCACGCTAGTGAAGAAAGCTCAGAAACTACTGTATTTCTTGAGGAAATACCAAATTCCCACGCCAAGTTCTTGTTAGTTTTAACAGAGGAGCAACAGAAAACATCCTGACTGGAAACATCACTAACTGGCATGGGATGTGCACGCTCCAGGACCGTAGGGCTCTGCAGCGGGTGATTAAAACTGCTCAGAAGATCACTGGTACCCATCTCCTGAGCATCAGTGCACAAAACTCATCATCTTCACTACTCAAGGTCAGTAGCCGTAATTAAATCAAACTACTACTCTGATCTCATCTGCTCCAACGAAGGAAACTCCAGGTCTCTCTTCTCAATAATGCATAAAATTTTTAACCCCCCTGATTCCCTGCCCTCTCACATGTATTCAAGTGAGACTTGTAATTCATTACTTATCTTTTTTAATAAAAAAATGAACTCCATTCACCAGCAATTACATTTGACCCCCCTTGCCTCCCCCTCCCCAATAGCCAGTCATTTTGCTGCTTTCTACTGCCCTCCTCCTCCGAAATTTCTGATCTCATCCATAAATCCAAGTCCTCATCCTATTCTCTTGACCCCCTCCCCACAGCTCTGGTCAAAACCTGTCTCACTTCCCTCTCCCCCTTCATAACTTCCATTATTCATTCCTCTCTCTCCTCTGGTATTGTCCCCTCACTTTTCAAAACTGCATCTGTCTCCCCGATTCTGAAAAAACCTGGCTCAGATCACACTAACTATAATAATCTTTGTCCCATCTCAAATCTTCCCTTTATCTCTAAAATACTTGAAAAAATAGTGTCTGCTCAACTCCACGCCTATCTTGCCCTCAACAGTCTTTACGAACCTTTCCAGTCTGGTTTTCGCCCCTCCCATAGTACTGAAACTGCCCTAATAAAAATCACCAATGATCTCCTCATAGCTGCTGATTCCGGACTCATCTCCATCCTCATCCTCCTCGATCTTAGTGCGGCCTTTGATACCATTTCTCACTCCATTCTCCTCAATAGACTATCCTCTCTTGGCATCTCCCACACCCCTCTTGACTGGTTCTGCTCATATCTCTCCGACCGCACTCAGTTTATTCAACTCAAATCTTTCACATCCCACCCTTCCCCTGTCAGTAATGGTGTCCCTCAAGGTTCAGTTCTTGGCCCCCTCCTTTTCATCACCTACCTACTTCCCCTTGGCAATATTTCCTGCAAATTCAACATTCATTTTCATTGTTACACAGATGACACCCAGCTCTATTTATCCAGCAAACCCACCTCCTCACTCCCCCCCTTGTCCCTTACTAACTGCTTACTTGAAATTAAAGACTGGTTCACCTCAAACTTCCTTAAACTAAGCAGTGACAAAACTGAACTCCTCCTCGTAGCCACCAAATCCACCCTTTCCAAAATCAATAGTTTCACACTACCCATTGACAATTCCTTGGTTTCCCCTTCCCCTCAGGTCAAGAGTCTGGGCGTAATCCTCGACTCCTCCCTATCCTTTCAGTCACACATAAATAACATCAGCCGGTCTGCATACTTCCACCTACGCAACATTAACCGCCTCCGTCCCTCTCTTACCACTCACCACTCCTTATCCACAGCCTCATCACCTCCTGCCTTGATTACTGCAACTCCCTTCTTTTTGACCTCCCTCAAAAATCTCTCCATAAACTCCAACTTCTTCAGAACTCAGCAGCTCGTGTCATCACCAGAACCCCCTCTTTTCATCATATAACCCCTGTCCTTCAGCAGCTCCATTGGCTCCCGGTTCAATTCAGAATACAATTTAAAATCCTTCTGCATACTTTCAAAGCTATCCATAACCTCCATATCTAACTGACCTCCTTCACATCGCCACCTCCTCCCACTCCCTCAGATCCTCCTCCTCCATCCACCTCACTGTACCCCCAGCTCGACTTGTCACTATGGGAGCAGAGCCTTTAGCCGCCCTGCTCCCCAGCTCTGGAACTTACTCCCACCTGACCTCTGCAGTATCGACTCTCTCCCCCTGTTCAAAACCAGACTCAAAACCCCTGTTCCAGCTTAGTTATTTGTAAATACACTGTTCTTGTCCTTTTCCATAAATTTTGTTTGTACTTTTCTGTTCCCTGTACCTGTTTTTATTATCTGTAAAGCGACCTTGAGTGCTTAGAAAGGCGCTGTTAAATAAAATGTATTATTATTATTATTATTATTATTATTATAGTGATATCGGTGAGGTGAAGTGTCTACAGAGCCCAAAGGATACTAAAGGACAGTACCCACCCAGCCACAGCCTGTTCACCCTGCTGCATTCTGGGAAGAGATACAGAAGTTTCAACTGCCACACCACCAGACTGCAAAGCTTTTCCTCCAAGCTATCAGACCCTTAAACTCTAATTCATCCTCACCACTGCTCCAGTGAATATAGCTTATTTCTGTTTACCAATTTTATAATTGCTTCTGGATTAATGTAAATGTCTGCTATGTAGCAGAAGGGAGTTACAAAGCTCAGTTTCATTATAAAACCAATAATAAATGTAACCACCTACATACCTAGTTATCATACCCTACTTGTTGCCAAAGTTTCTCATTCTCAAAGTATGAGTACAAGGTGCTCTGTAAGGGGGAATACATCAAGCCACTCCAGACAGAGGAACTTGGAATCAGCCAGGTAAACACATAAAGCAGGTGCTGCGGTGGTTAGCAATGTCGCTACACAGCAAGAAGGTTGTAGGCTCGCACCTTGGTTGCGCCGGCCTTTCTGTCTGGAGTTTGCATGTTCTCCCCATGTCCGCATGGGTTCTCTCCGGGTGCTCCAGCTTCCTCCCACCATCCAGGACAAGCTAGGTTAATTGGTCCAAAATTGTCCTTTTCCTTGTGAATGTGAGTGGTTGTCTGTCTGTGTTTGGCCCTGCGATGGACTGGCGACCTGACCTGGGTGTACCCTGCCTTTCGCCCAAAGTCAGGATGGATGGAACATTATCATTCTATTATTGCAAATCAGTTCATTGTTGCAATATCAGTCAAAATAGTTAATAATTAGTAATAATTTTGTTCAATCCTACTTTTTGGTCAGGTAATTAAGAACACCACCAGAGCCAGACATCAGGGAGACAAAGCGGAGACATTTTGAGAAAGACCTCAACATTAAAGATATGTGGCAGTCAAACATCACAGGCTACAAAAGCAGGAGCACCTGCTTTGATCTCCTCAACAAAGAGTCAGCTGTAAAATCTGAATATAAGTAATTCAGCTGGGCCTGATAATATCCCTGGCTAAAAATCTGTGCCACTCAACTAGTTGATGTTATTACCGACATTTTCAACATCTTACGGTCTCAGGAGAGGGTTCCCACCTGCTTCAAGACACCCACCATTGTCCCTGTACCAAAAAGTCTGACAGAGGATCCCATCTCCCCTGTGCTCCACTCACACTCTAGTGCTCAACACCGGCTGCACAACCACAACTCCAACCCCCAACATGGAGAGAACTGTTGTGAAGTGTGGTGACAACACTCGGCATCTCAGCGCATGCTCTTCTGCCTGTGCTTGTTTGTTGGCTTCTGTGTGTCCTACCGTCTCCTACTGTGTGAAGCTGTTAAGTATTTGTCTATTGTCTATCATCAACCACTGCTATGATAACTGGAGTATACAAAGTGCTCTGGACCTTACTGATCACCGTCTGGATCATCACCAGTGATAGCTGTGCACTGCGGCCCGAGCCACATGGCAACATTGGACTCACCTACACAAGGGAAGATCCATGCTCTGTAGGATCACAGCACCAGGAGTACTCCCAGCAGAGATCCATCCAAGGAAAAGAGGTAAGAGGGAAGGTGTTTGCACTAGGCAAAGAAGGCGACACTTCAAACCCCTTCTACCTTCTATCATCCTATAGAATGTATGATCTCTACGGAACAAAGCTGACATACTGCATGCAAAATGCTTGGTGGTGAGGTCCTCCAACAAGGCCAAAATTATCGCACTGACAGACTCCTGGCTGGACCCGGCTGTCTCTGACACCACTGTACACCTCAACAACTTTTCCATCTACAGGGCAGACTGCTGTAGCCGAGCTAGTTGGTAGCACCGTTGATAACATGCAAGGAAAGTATCTCCAGAAATGCTCTGGTGTTTATTACGGCTGATACCAATATGTGGACGTTTCGATGAGGAGGGAGAACACTTTGGACTTTTGTTATGAGAATATTACGGTCACTTACATATTCCGAGCTCAGGCAGGTACTCAAATGCCACAAGCCTGAGACCTAAATACTCTGTAGTCTTTTCGACCACCCAAAGCGCTTTTCGGCTTTTAAACTACAGAAGGGGCAATTCAGGGTTCCTGAGCCACAGTCACTCCCAAAACCTACAGCTTCAAACTGTGGTTGGAGGGGACTATTGCACAACTAGAAGGCTCATTTGCCTGCACAGTAGGACATTTTTGGTGGTGACCTGGAAGAAAAGGTCTCTGTTATCATTACATCATGTTCTGCATCCACACAGACATAACAGTCAGGACTGTTAAATGACACCTAAACTCCAAAACCTGAATTAACCAACACATCAAATTTAGATAGGAAAAACAGGAAGCCTCTCCAAGGCAGTACTGGACCTCACTCAAAATCATAAACCAACAGGTAAAGAATGATATTATTTGGGTCAAACTGGAACACAAAGACAAACTGCATAACTAACAACAAGACTAACAAGAATTAAGCACCATGAACACTAAACAATTGTTTAAAAAAGTAAGAACGCTCACTAAACCATAACAAAAACCATGACATAGCAATAACCAACCCCAAATCATTCGCTGAGGACAAGGTTTGACTACATTAGGCGTGTTTCCATCAATGTTTTTTACGCACATTTTGAATTATAGAAAAGGCATTTTTGTTGTGTTTTTTTTTCTTTTTCTTTTTTGCGACATGTCAAAAGTCTGCTTAAAATATGCATGACAATTAGATGGATACATAGCTATTGACTGCCATGATACATGCAAGACACTGCTGGAGACTCTCCCCACCCTGGAGCCAGTACAACAGGGCTATTCAATCACAAATTCGATTGGGCCAGATTTTAAAATGAGGACATGGATATGGGCTGGACATTTTCTCACAATATGGAATAGGTATCATTAGGATTTTATTGATACAATTCTACAACTCCTTATTGGTTCAGTTCTTTATTGATACTGTTATCAGCTATCATTTTTAAAAATATTTTGTCAGGATTTACAGCACATTCCCTACTATCTCACTAGAAATAAATCTAACATGTCAGTAAAATAAATCATATTCCTGACATCAAAATACTGAGTGAAGCTTAGAAAAAATGATAACTCATGATGATAACTCACGCAGCAGTCCCATCAGGCCTTCCCCCTGTCCTCCTTCTTCCTCCGCTGCTGCTGGTATAGGGGAGGGCTGGTTTGTCTCAGCAACCAGAAGAGTTTATATGTGCCATATTTTAAGGTATTGCCATGGGTTCAAGGTTCATTGTGTAATATTTATAAGGATCAATTGACAGAAATGTAATATAATATACATAACTACGTTTATTAATGGTGTATAAAGACCTTACCTAATCGTTATGTTTGTATTACCCTAGAAGGAGCCATTTCTATCTACATATACCTCCGGTCCTCTTACATAAAAAGTCGCAATGTTGCGGTGCCATGTGGGGTATGTCCATTTGGGCTACTGTAGAAACATGGCACCATGTTGAGCCACCACGTTTCTACAGAGCCCCAAACACACAAACTGCTTGACAGTGTGTGTTTGAATATGTTGAATACGTATAAAGGTCAAGGAGAACAACAACAGGCAACGTTAGTAGTAGTAGTAGCCGACTGGTTTATTAGAAGTAAGAAAAGAAGAGAAATTTGGATAAATGGAGACCCACACGTAGGCTAATATTTAGCACAAGAGCCAACAGAGAGTATTGGCTCTTGTGCCATACCATAGCTTTTCCAACACGCTTTGAAAGGGAGGGGTGAGCCGTGCGTTCAGGTGGTGTCGGAATAATCACAATCTATTTTCCTGCTTAAATCTTTATTGTAAAAAGAGAAATAAAGTATACATAAAAAAGTGTGCAGAACTTTGATTCAAAATCAGGTATTGCAATAATATATTTTGCAAACATGTAATTTGTAATATGGTATTAACGGTTAGTTTGTTGTTCATGAAGACTGTTCTACATGTTTGTTTGTTGTTTACATGCTCTGATAATTCATCCAACACATCTTTGTAGTAGGGTCAATGTTGATTCCACATAGTTGTATTATTTTTCTCTATTCTTTTTAACATTCTTAAATAACTTGCATTGTCTCCATATATGTCTTTCATATATATACAGGGCTTGACATTAACTTTTTTGGTCACTAGCCAATGTGGCTAGTGATTTTCCCATGTTACTAGCCACACAGCATTTTCACTAGCCAAAGTTTTGTTTTATATGATTCAAGTTGACAATGATGTGCTAAAATGTCCTAATATTATCATTAGTTCTGATAAGGTTGTGTGTAAAGCTCCTTTTTTGAAAAAATGTAGCCTATTAAGATAAACACATTAAATAGTAGCTTCTTATTAGATATAATAAAACTGCTGGGTGTAAAAGTTTAAACTAAAAAAACTGAAACTAAACTGAAAAAACATTTCACCAGAATAATTTGCATCTGCCTTTCCTCAGAGGTCTGACTGGATTTATGTTTATCATCATGAAGCCGTGGTTGCTCTGAGTTATTCTACTACAAAACAAGTTTACAGGTCTTTTACAAGATTATTCCCATTCAGATGCATTTTCTGCTTTCCTATGGCATGACAGCTTTTATTAACACATAGGTCTGTATTTTAATAATCAACTCTGGAAATGTAGTTGTGACAGGACGATTTAATGCGATATAAGGGCAACTCTGCTAGTAGTAACACCACGTCCCTAAATCATGAATATATCTGTAATCTTACAGCATTTTTCAAATTCACTTTGACAAAAGTGTGGATGTTATATTTGGCGCACGCACCCTCGCAAGAGAATGACAGAGTGAGACGCGCTTGTTGTGTGGATTCGCGTGATATTAAAAAAGCTCACTTTGTCATCATTGCCTGCAATGGACTGGCGACCTGTCCAGCGTGTACCACGACTTTTGCCCAATGTCAGCTGGGATTGGCTCCAGTCCCCCGCGACCCTGTACGCAGGATAAGCGGTTGATGATGGATGGATGAATGGACGTCATCACTGCCGCTGGTTAAATTGACAATTAACGGCAGGCCAAGCAGCCCTCGGTCTGCCGGCCAGTCCGCGGGTTTCATTTCCACAGTGTCTTGTTTACAGTGTCGTCGGTCAGTAGAGCGCGAAACAATATGCTTCACGAATGAACCAATGAGCAAACACTATGGGTGCCTACAGGTGGTAGCCTACTTATGGGAGTTGTAGTGTCATAGTGTCACATGGCAATTTGTTTGTTATTTCAGTCTTTGGACAAGACTACAGTTTTTCAACACGCCAAAGTGGCTAGTGGGAGTGACTGTGTTCCCTGCCACGGCCGAAATCCACCCGCATTTGGCGGGTTGCCGGGTGTCAATATATATATATATATATTTCTACATTTATTTATGTCAACTGTACTGTATGTTTGTCTATGTGTAGCACCTTATCAACAAAACAAATTCCTCGTATATGTTAAACACTACTTGGCAGTAAAGCTCCTTCTGATTCTGAAACATTCCGACTTAAGAGCACATGAACACACTTAAGTTGGAAGAATGACTTTACAGCTCAGTAAATGGGACCGTCTGAGGAGGGCCTGAATGCACCGTTGGTTGCAATTTGCATCCTTCACCACTAGATGCCACTAATACTTACGCACTGAACCCTTAAGGTGCTGTAATAACTTTGGATTAAAAAGCATACCTTCAGATTTTGTTATGTGCAACATTGACACAACTGCAAACTTATTTTCAAGACAGTAAAATACTGCAATAATTATTATTTAAATCTGTATCTGTGTTTGAACTGTTTACTGTGTCCTACTCATAGACAGGTTCATTTCTACTGGCAGAATGTTTATTTGTTCATTATTTGCATCTGTTATTGCTATTTTGAAAATCAGCAGATTTAATAACTCAGAATAAGATTTGGTGTCCTTTCAACATTGGAACAATTTATTAGGCTAAATGTTTCAGAGGAAATTGAAATGACGTGGCTCAAATCAAAGCTGATGCTCAATTATCACCCTCATTTGACTGAATGGAAATGACGGCCTATGTCATGTTTTGACAAAAATGATTTATTTTGCCTAAATCATCTCTTCATGATGCTGGCTACCTCTGCTAAAATCACCTACATCGTCAGTTAAACAGATCATGCGATTCTACCCCTGTAGTATAATGGCTGATGTCAAGAGTGTGACTTAGGCAAAATAAAACAGCCTACGTCACACTATTGACATCGGCCATGTTTTCAGAATTATCACACATTTGTGACTGTACAAGGGTTGAAATGTCTTTCCTTTTTGGTTGGAAATGCACTTGAAAATTCCGATACCAATCAGGCCTCATCAACTGAAAATGACAATGAGACCCTGACCTCACCATCACCATCACCATCACCACTTTGGTCGCAAAGGTTAACATAAAGCAAAAGAAAGTTGCTGAGGGATCCCGACTCAATTTATCATTATCCTAACAACTGAAGCTTCAAGATTGAACGAGTCTTAAAGTGTGCAAGGGTTTTTTTTGCTCTACACTTGGTGTCCCTGAAAGAACCATTACACACTGGGTAAACAAAGACAACATCGACCATGATGAACAAGTGGCAGAGCCGTCGTCTAAATCTGGACCTATGAGTGGCAAGCATGCAAAGCTTGAAACTGATGTCAAGGACTTCCTTAAGGACTGGTTGAGGGACCTGGCCACTGTTGATTCACACTACAACAGACGCACAGAGACCTACAAAGACAGGAAGTTCCTTAACCCAGGTCCAACCATCTCCCAACTACATTGGTAATATCAACATGCAGCTGCAACTGCTGGAGTGATGGCCGTTGGAATACGATATTTCACAGATGCGGTCCACGAAGAGAACTATTCCGTATTCATTCCGCAAAAGTATCAGTGTGATGTTTGTGGTTCATTCAAGCATGGGAATATCAGTAAGGCCGAATATGACGCACGTCACCCAGAATGTTGCAAGGCAAGAGAAATCCAGAGAAAAGGATTCTACGAATAATGAGAAGTCTGGTTGGATCATGGACTTGCAAGCTGTGCTGCTGTCTCCAAAAACCCAAGCCAGTGGCTTTTCATTGTGGCCAGCCTAAGGCACACCTGTGCAATACCCATGCTGTCTGATTTTGACGGATTTGTGAACAATATTTGTGTACACAGAGAAAGTCTTAGCTCTTTGAGTTCAGCTCATGATGAATATGGGCAAAAACAAAAGTGTTCCATTTATGTTTTTGTTCAGTGTATATTGTTTTGTTTAAAAAAAATATACAAGAAGTGTCCTTTTTTCACTTGAGTCCCTGCCCCCCAAAATGTCTGTCCACGTCCCTGTCTCTGTGTATGAACCCTGTCAATGTCTCTGTCTCTTTTAATCGCTATTTTTTTTCAATTTATTGTTTAAGGAAAACATAACAGCTGGATTCCACAGGGCAGTTGTGCATCAGCTGTGCATTGCAGCTATTCTAGATAATGCTTGTGATTGCACTAGACGCGCCGCAGTACATTTCAGAAGCGTCACAATGTCACAGTGAAGAATATTTTAAATGAACAACATGTCAACAATGTTGGGCAGGCAAGATGCCCCACTCCTGAAAAGCTTCCAGTTGGGTTTGATTTAAAACCATGATTCCATTTTGACAGAAATAAGGTCACTTCTTTATTGCATGGATTGTGCTGCCTCACAGTAAATGTCAAAGCGATGAATCAGAAATGCAGCAAAATGCATAAAATCATTCCAAGTCCACAAAATGAAACTAAAGTAATTCCAGTAATGCAACAATAAACTATAAACAATATACACAAAGAGAACTCCAGGTCTAGGTGATCCACATTACACCTTATGACCTCTCATACAATCCACCTGAGAAAGGATCTTTTTGCAAGTCTAATTCATCCCTGGCAATCTGCTGCAGATATGTCCAGGGCTGTAACCATCGTTTAAGAAATGAGAAATGTTCAGATTTTTGTTTCTGTTAATTCATGCCAAAATTACACTTAATACAACCAAAGTTATACACTACTATCACACACACTAATGATCTATAATGAAATACATACAATGGAACCTGTTCGCAAAAAATTTACTTTTTTTAAATTAAAGCTAAATTTTGCTCTCCTCTGTGTGTGTGTGTGTGTGTGTGTTGTGTGTGTGTGTGTGTGTGTGTGTGTGTGTGTGTGTGTGTGAAAAAGCTTAAACCGGGCAGTGGACAAAACACTGTTTGGTTGAAGAACACACTATCTACAAGCTGTTGATAGTGTGTTTAGCTTAGCTCACTAACATTGCATAAAATAAGAGATTCAGATGGACAAGTTATCATCAGGTTGTGCAAACAGGGAAATCTTGGTATGCTAATCTTCACAACATTCATTAGGCTAAATGTAGGCCTATCTGAAATGTAGCCTAGTGTCATCATGGGACTACACTGTTGGAATGACATCTGCAGACTACATATGGGACACTATTATTAATATATGACAACTTAAATACAGCAGATCAGTGCTGAATGCTCTGGTTGATGTTACAAGCCTAATATTTTGACATCAGCAGTTGTTTGCACTGCGTTGTCGCGATGGTGTGATCCGCGGATCGGCTCAGACAGTATCTGAATATCATGTAAGCATGACTCATACAGCCACCCCGCTCCACCCAACTAATTATTTTTTTCAGATTTAGCCCGCCCCTACCACTCCTCTTTAACGATTTACTTTAAGAGAGGCTGCTGTGTAAACGTTTACATGTGTGCAGTAATGTCACAGCAAACATTGTGAGACATTTAGGCAGCTAAACAAAAAAACGGTAGTGAAAACTTGACAGGACAGACAGAAGAACCTCTGCAGAGCAAACAGAATTCAACTTTTAGCCTCTGAAATGTTGAGATGTTCTGTTGGAGTTAAGAATTAATCCGGAGGACGGCTGCTTTACTCCAAACAGTTTTACTATAATTACCTGGCCTGTGTGTGAGAACTTTTGGATGTGTAGAAGAACACGAAGTATTAATTAATGTTTGATTCTGACCAATCCTTTCATTGTGTTAGAGATTTGAATATGAAGTTATACTGCTGAGCCCCATGCGTAAATGCGCACATCTCTCTTAGTGGTCTTATTGGTAATCTTAACAAAATGTAGGTTATTTAAGCAGCTTTCCCTTCAGAGATTCTGTAAAAAATACAGAATGAATGTCGGCCAACATGCCGCATTCGCTCATTCATACTGAACAAAACATTGCGGCGCAATCCCGCGAACAAGTGTGCTTTCATGTAGCGCTCCGGCTTTGCAGGTTACCTCCACTGAGTCCGCCTATGCCGCGGTTGCCGGAGCTCGTCCGGTCAATTTTCAAAATAAAATAACCATTCAACTACATTGCCTACTTAATCATA
Source organism: Lepomis macrochirus (assembly GCA_024633595.2). NCBI lineage: Eukaryota > Metazoa > Chordata > Actinopteri > Centrarchiformes > Centrarchidae > Lepomis > Lepomis macrochirus. The sequence goes on along the minus strand of JALXJV020000006.1, from coordinate 3,280,747 downwards.
GTAGAAGCACAAAAGCAAGCACTGATTACCAAATCAAAAAAATCTAAACCTGTCAGCAAAATCAAGCAGGTAAAATGGTCTTATTCTGAAATCCTCTCTGTGGATATGCAGCCTAAAGTTGACGGAATGAAACAGGAGCAGAGAGAGCTGCGGAGAAGGTAGTAAAATCACAACAAGTCAATGATGAGAAACTTCCAGTAGAAACTGGGGACCTAACAAAGCCGTGGCGCAGCTGTAGTCAGTGGATTCAGGCCGATAACAAAGACCGCGACTGGTAACACAACAGCTTGAAACGTCCCTCCTGTTCCTGCATGCCGGCTGTGGTTTTTCACACAGACATCGTTCCGCCTCTGTTACTACCAACATTCCCAGCTCAGAGACGGATCAAATCGGACCCCTCTTTCCGGCTCCGTACCTTTCACACAGTGGAGTGAGCCGCCGTATTGGCGTGAGAAGCCCAGAAAATTGGGCAGTGTGAAAGGGCCTTTTGCCTTCGTCATACCGTTTTCCAAATGGAACAGCAGTGCTCTCAGTTATTGAGTGCACAAAGTTTTTCACGTTGATTTGAGGGTTGCGACCATAGACTGTATAAGAAAGGACAACACAAAAAACATATTGTTGACTATTGTTACCGACTGCCATCTATATATCAAGGTGTTGTTCCCTTGTTCCCTTTTCTCTCAAATATCAGACATAATAGTAGTGCCAACCAAACTGCGGCATCTTTTATAGTTAACTTTATGTTTTCCATTAATTACCTGCAACAATTCTTACTCATTAATTTTCCTTTCATTGCCACAGTGTGGATCAGATTTCCCTCCTGGTGCAGAGCTGCCAGCGACAGAGACCTGGAACACATCCTCAGTGTGCTGGACATCTAAATGTAAATGCTCTGGACTTGTATAGCGCCTTTCTAGTCTTTTCGACCACTCAAAGCGCTTTTACACTACTTCTGCATTCACCATTTACACACACATTCACTCACTGTGCCTAAGTGCTCAAACAGAAACTAACATTCACACACATTCATACACTGGCAGAACAGCCGCCAGGGGCAATTCGGGGTTCAGTGTCTTGCCCAAGGACACTTCGACACGCAACCTGGGGGAGCCGGGGATCGAAGCGCCAACCTTCCGATTAACGGCCAACCCGCTCTACTTCCTGAGCCACAGCCGCCACATCTGCATCTGGTGGCATGGACTGACATGGAAATGCCTTCTCCCCTTCTGTTTACTTTTACGTTTAGTTTTAAATCTTGTCCATATGTGGTTTTTTTCTGCACATGTGAAAAATATATGTATTTTGTATATATTTATATGTCACCCTGCACTGTCAGCTGTTCTCCTAACTTAGAGTGTGTGGGTGAGTGTATGCAGGTAATGGAGAACAGTTTTTTTACCCCCATCCAGGGGTCGAGAGTCGCTTCTACTCAATCCTCTTACTCCTCCAAATGGTCGGCGTTCCAACGCTGGTGTTTGGACCAGGAGTTGGATCCTGTAGCTTCTCTGCTGCCTTTGGTTCCTCCTGCTGCTCACTAGAGGTCTGGTGTTCAGTATGGTTAAAACCTACGTGGCCGCCATTTCATCCTGCCACAAAGGCTTTGGCGACAGGCCGGTGTTGCGGCCTGCCACTCCACAGTGGGATTTGCCACTAGTTTTACACACCCTGACCCAAGCCCCGTTCGAGCCCTTGAAGACGGTGGACCTGCGGATTCTTTCGGCCAAAGTTGTTCTGTTTGTGGCTCTGACGTCGACCAAGACGGTTAGCAATCTGGCTGCCCTCTCTGTGGCTCCATCGTGTCTCCGAATCCAGGGTGACGGCAGCTCTGCTGTCTTGCACCCTAAACCTGCATTCATGCCTAAGAGCATCAACTTCCGATCGCAAGTGATTACTCTCTCGGGCTTCTTTCTTCCCCCCAATGGGTCTAAGGACGAAGCCTTTCTTCTCTCTCTCTCCCCACTGTGTCCGCTCAGACAAATAGCATGAACATAACTCAGAAGAGAGCTCGCTTTCCGGTGGATTTCCGGAGTAAGAAGGGTAATTTGTGAGCAGATGATAGCGCGGTAGAGGAGGAAGAGAGCCACATGTATAATAATGGCTTTTGTGAAGACTTTTCCTTCACTGTGGCTCTATCTACAGCAGAACTGTGACAATAGCTGACGTCAAAGTCGCATCAATTCCAACCTGAGTGTCCAGACTGAAGTCGTATTTAAAAAGATCCGATCTGAATCGGATTTGGGCCACTTGCTGGCTAATTAGCTAATTAGGCAACATTAGCTAAGCTAAACAAGATAACGTTATGTACCCATACCTGCTAATTATTGTAACACATAATTGAAATACTACAATTTCACTCACCAACTGGAGCACAGGCTTGTGAGAGTTCTCTTTTTCTCCAATAAATCTGAATGAAGAAGCTAACAGATGGCAGACAGTTGGCTAGCTGGGACAGCGACAGCAGCCACCTGTCAATCAAAGCGGCCACGCCCCTAATAATGCAGAATTTTAAGGCTTAATCTAATTTAAACAGGTGAGTTATAAAAAAAGTCACTCCCTCACAGTTGTCACAAAGGGCAAAATTAGCTATATACACTAAAACCATCTTTTGTACTACACAGCAAACATGTTTTATTATGCTGTAAAGTTGGGTTTTTGAACATGCAGTTCAATGGAGACTGATTCCCTTTTGGAGCCAGCCTCAAGTGCCCACTTGATAAATTGCAGTTTTAGGCATTTCTGGTTTGGCTTCACCCAGGAAACTGGAAGGCTGCCGCTTGGTTGTGATGGTGTAATCAGATGCGTCTGCATGGTCCTAAAGCCTTTATGTTGATCATGGAATCAATGTTTTTTAATTTTTTTTATTGATAGGCTTTAGCCTACATAATTACGCAGGTCCAGAAAACTTCTAACTTTATCTTTGGAAACACTCAAAATGGTTTACAAAAAGATAAAATAGAACAACCAATGATCATAAAATATAAATAAGGCTGGAACGCTTGCTAGGGGAAATGGTTGGCAACAATGAACTAGAGCCAGTGTTGTAGTCTTTATAAGTAATGATTTCAGAATGACTATGACTCATACCCTCTGTCCCGTCTCTCTCTCTCTCTCTCTCTCTCTGCCTGCCTTTCTTCTGATTACAGTCAAAGACATTCTAGGAGCTACATACGTGTGTGTGTGTGCATTGTTACACAGGAACAAAATTTTTATTATGTGTGACGTTTCTGACCATGCACAAAAAGCCTATATGGCAACCAAAGGCGGGAGTATTTGCCGTTTTTCCTTAGGGGTGTACTCACTTTTGTTGTGAGCGATTTAGACATTAATGGCTGTGTTATTTTGAGGGGACAACAAATTTACGCTATTATTCAAGCTGTAGTGAGTGTGTCATTTGTGTAATTTGTCCATTTGTCACATAATAATCAAATATTTACAAAAATGTAGGGGTGTACTCACTTTTGTGAGAAACTGTATATCAATAGGGTTGCTGTGGAGTGTGTCCCTAGATTTTTTGGAGTTGACATCAGCGAGGAAGACTCCTGGATATCAAAAACCAGGTTTTTCATGAAGTAAGCCAAACAATGCCTGCACTTCTCGAGGAAGCTGAGTAGCACCCATCTATCCCCTGGAATACTCACCAACTTCCACCGCTGCCACATACAAGAGCATCCTGACCAGCTGCATCTCAGTGTGGTATGGTAACTGTACTTCAGTGCACCAGAAAGCCCTGGAGTGGGTCATCCAGGCGGCCCAGCATATCACCAGCCTCTAGATCCCAAAGACATTTATCACAAACACTGCCTGCGCAGATGTCTCAGCATCTGCAGAGATCCCACCCACCGCAATCACAACCTGTGGCGCTACAAGAGCCTCAGAGCCTGCACTACTAGGCTCAGAAGCAGCTTCTTCCCCCAAGCTGTTACTGAACCTGGCCAACAACTGAATGCTACTCACCCACTTACACACAACCCCCTGTGACTTAAGCCCCTCTCGAACCCTCCCCTCCATGTTCACTGCTGCCATGTTTACAATGCCATTTGCATAGCCCTATTACTATTACCTCAGATATATACTACCTCATTTAATTCACGTTTGTTAAAATCATGATAATATTGTGTTATTTTTATTCATTATTATTTTATTTTTTGCTTTGGGTGACCCTATGTCAGTGCTTTGTTTGGAGGTAGGGCATGTGCTGTACAGCTGAGGTACACAGCCAGATGGAAGTTTACAGTACATGACTTCCCCCTATCTCTATTTCAACTGGAAACATAAGTGATGGGACGCTACCAAAGACACTCACAGTAATTTAATGATAGACTTGACTTTTCCAGAACAAGTCAGGCTATGAAACAGGTCTACTGCATAGCAAAATATAAGATATCAATCTGTTTGGATAGAAACCTCCCGCTGTTGAGAACACCACTGAACAGGTGTCCCAGCTGACAAAGCCGTATTACATGGTTGTCCTGCTGATGTCACGCAGGCTTTGTGTGAAGTCAGCCATAATCTTTTAAAAGGGAACATCCCTGTCACCGCCTGTCAATACAAAAAACTAAAACGTCAAAAGAAACACATCAGAGTCTTGGGTAATAAAAATGCTGTGCTAATAAAAAAACTTCTGCTTTACTGTTTATGGGTCATCAGGGGGATTATGAAGATTATGAATCAAAAAGGTTTACATTTACAAAAAAATTAAAACGATATCTTTGTCTCCAAAATGGAAAAAAAAACTATTTTGATTTACTCTCTTTTGGTTTTAATGTGTGTCTGATATCATTTTGCTGTTTTTCTCAATGATATTATTGTTTGTCAAACCAAAATATCTGATCTAATGCCAATATATTGTGTAATGTTAACGTAATTTCATGAGGTTCACGAGACCTGATTATTAACTGTAACTCCAACTTAATTTCTTAATTCTAAAGTTACTCAAAGGAATTATGTATCGTCAAAGTAATTTCATTATGTCCTAGGTATCTGAGTCAGATCTATACCTCTTACTTGATTTAGTAAAGTTAATTCTATACAAATGTATTGTAGACATTGGTTTAATGTTTAAGTGTGTGCAATTACAAATACAAAAGATAGTTACATTGACAAAAAATGCAGAGTCAGAGTTTTGCACTAAACATTTTTCATATAGGAACAATACACAAACTTTACACAAAAGAGGCCTGTAGTTGTGTTTACTGGTTTAAGCTGTTACAAGTTAAACATTCTTAAGAGCAAATACAAAAAATGAACACCTTTTTACTGACGTAAACCAAATATCTTAAATTCTAAAGTCTCTGACGATTTCACTGAAGAGCCACTTCTTTATTATAAAGTTTACCCCCAATGAATACTGTTAGCACGGTAAAAATTGTGAATGCAGGATGCACAATTTTCACTGTGCTAACAGTATTCATTTACTAAATAGATCAGTCCTTCGTTAACAGTCCTCCTCAAGGGACAAACACAAATCTAAATGTTGTGCACAGAGGTGTGAGGGTTCAAAGCAGCAAATATAAAATATTGCAGAATGAGAATGAGAATTAAGGTGACTCAGAGCAGCAATCTAAAGTAACAGCCCCTTCTTTAAACGGTCATCAAGAGAAAATGAAAACGCAGTCCGAATGGTATAACAACATGCCTTTGACAACAATTGAAATGTCTTGTGTTCTATTGTTTCTGGCAGCGCAGTCTCTGACCCTTTCACTAAAGAGCCTGTTTTTTGGAGCCAGTGCTTTATTAGAAAGTTTACTCCCAACACTGCATACACCATTTTCACAGTATTCCTTTATGAAAAAACTAGATAACACTCTTTGCTTCAGTAAATATAAATCACTGAATTTTTTTAGCTAGAGTTCTCACATTTTTATACAAAATACCCACATTTATTCACTATAAATGGCACCAATTCAATCCTCTACAAGAATATCACGTTGTGAGTACGTTGTAACACATGCTGGGGTAAGTTGTAACAATCACACAAAATAATCAAAAATAGATGCCACACTTTATGATACGCTTCCAAAACAGGCAGTTATATCAAAGAGTTTCTCTATTGCTGTAACAGACTTTTACTGATGACTCACGTGCATGAACAGCATGTGTATGTGAATTTATCTACAGAATAAACTTACTTAAAACCATACTTATTAAATACAACTAAATGTAATTAAATTAAAAAACATCTATGCACATCCTTGGGTTTAACTAAAAAGAGGTGTGTGTGTGTGTTGTGTGTGTGTGTGTGTGTGTGTGTGTGTGTGTGTGTGTGTGTGTGTGTGTAATTGTGTGTATATTCTTATTCAGAGTCACAGTCAGTGCTTGAAGTGGGCTGGTATTCACCGGTACGCATTTTAGTCTTTGGCGTACCAGAACTTTTTCTTGCAGGCAGGCACTTCTCACAAGCTGCGCATACACTTTCTACCCTCTCCATCGGTGGAGACAGAGTATGGAAAAGGTCAAGTGATGATACATGATGCCAACATGTGTACCACATGTGAATGGGGAGCACTGGTCACAGTGCTGACAAATGAATGCTGGTAACCCTGGCGTGCGGGTTTGGTGGGCCCAGACCACATAGAGCAATCTGGAAAATATTAAAATCAAGAAAGTACCTAGTTTATATATCATGGATGGTTGTAACACTTTTTAAAGAAGTGTTACAACCCACCCCACACCTGTCAACCAATCTTTAACTAGCTGTATTTGAAATTAGGAAGGAAAAAAATCATGCATCACATGTTGCATGAGAAACTATATTTCAATATCTAATCTATATATCTAATAAAAGTCAAACAATTCTATCTTCAGTAGTATAGATACTAAACAAAAATAATCTTGGTCCAAAAAATTACTTTCTTTCCTCAAAATCAGTTTTTTTCTCTATATATTCTGAATGCACCTCTTTCCAGATTTGATAACCACCAGGCCTGATCGGGGAGGAAGTAGGTAAATACTGAAAAGATCACCTAACTCCTATCTTATCTCTATTTGGTGGAATTGGTGTTGTTAGAACTCTCCCCATGTTAAAACCATACCCAGTCTCCCCTATCATAAACGGTATTTAACCTTGTATTAAGTTGTGAGAGGATCCAAAGCAACAAATACAATATATTGCAGAAGTTTTTCCCAGAGAGCAACAGATCAGGCTCTGTTACATTCATTTATATACTTTCTTCTGCTCTTCCATTTGTGGCCCTTATTGCAAGGTCCATTACTTCCAGTGTAATCCTGTCCCCCTATTGACACCAATATTTACATGCCTAGCTCATGTAATCAAACTTGGTTCCATCTGAAAATAATGGTGTATTTTTCCTACGTCAGACCATATTAAAAAAAGAAGCTTTTTTTAGTCTTAGTCTCCCATACAGCCCTGAGTCATTTCTGTGTGTTGGGCTCCTCCCCCTTCTCTGCCTTCTCGGTCTAGAGCTGCAGCTGCTCCTGGAATCTCGATTGTTGTTTGCTGCGTCATCCCAGCAGTCCTCCCACACCATTAACGTTCTTTCCTCTTCATCTCTGACCCACGCACTGGAAAATTAAGCCCCATTTTCCACTTTGAAGATGTGTGTCACCCCGAGATTCAAAACTCCCCAGTCATTAGATGTGAGTGTGGTTCTTAACGTGTCAGGACCAAACGTCTTCCCCAAACGGCAGATGACAAATGCAGAGTTCACTGACTGTATAATTACACACCTACCCCAGGGTCCCTCCCGATTCCAGGGTCCATTTTATATGAAGGACCCGGATGCCTCCTTGCAAGAACCATGTGTATTTGTCCTACACGAATACATGATACTTTTCTTCATGTCATTTGAAAGATGTGGCCATTAAATGCATTATGAGTGAAAGCAATGAAAGCTAATCAAACATCCTTAGCATGTCAAAGATGATGTAAAAGATGATCTTTGGTAAAAAGTTAGCTACGGCATTTACTCATTTACAATTAACTTACAACTAGCTAATCTGGCTTATTTGGTTTTGCACACTTATAAGTATGATGATACAGGTTATTAAGTTAATAACATAATTTACATTCTTCACAAACAATCACTAAATCAGAAGATTTTTAGTGTGTTGTTCTGGAATTTGACGGACTGTGCACTGCAATAGCTTAACATGAGTCTCTGCTGTCAGTCTGTGAGAAAACGTGAGTGTTGATATCACTTCCTTGTAGCTTAACACGTAAGGTCAGTAAAGGTGGGATCATTTTAATTAAGTACCTGAAGATGAAAACGAAACAGTATTGGTGAATGTGCATGTTAACATGAATGTTAACATGCACATTCCTTAACATTTAAATACATACAAAATATGTAACACTACTACACTATGACAACTGATAGCTTTGTTTCTTACATGTTTTAAAAAGGTCTATTGTTGATGGACATCTGTCTCAAGGCTCTTTACATTTCCTCCTAAAATTCATATTTTGTATAAAATAATACAATAAAGATCACAATGTAATTAAAATACATTGTGAAAAATTTATTCCTTAAATTGTTTTTTTCCCAACTGATAAATAAACAAAGTGACTGCAGTATTGCTGAAAGTATTGTTAGTGTATTACTGTTTTTGTTGGCATGCCTCAGCCTTTGCCAGGAGTCCTCTATCTCCAGACAATACATATATGCATGGACACACACAGGTTGTTGAGACACTTCATACGTGACATTCTTTTTCAATTACTCTCATCACCTAGAGCAAACACGACACACACACACACACACACACACACACACACACACACTCTGTACCGGCCAAGCGTAGCCTGGCCAAGGCAGAGAAGATTATGATGGCAATTGTATCTCAGTCTTTTCTGTAAACCCCTGAAGCAGAGCTGGAATGAAAACAGAATAGAAAATAGAGACAGAAAACAAGTTGGACCAGAGGGAAAGGACAAAAAGAAAAAACAATAGCAATTAAATATCCACCCATATATCTGTACCTGATGGCACATTTCGTCTGTGTGTGGGTTCTGCTACACAAACCTCTGTGTATGAGTTAGTGTTTGGGTCAGATATTAGAGGAGAGATGGAGCTCAAGTAGATAATCACTGATGAACTGTGAATTGTGACGATAAGCTTGAAGGAACACAAACAAGAATGGAAAAGGAAAAGCAGGGGGGAGACTGATGGATTGATAGAGAGAGAGAGGTGTATATGCAAAAAGAGACAAGATCTACAAATCAATGACGGTATCTGCTAGGTTTCAGAGTTTCACCTATAGTTCCTATAGGATCTTTCTAACACATGTCACAGCAGTGAGCGGACACCGTGGCCCATGTGTGACCTTATACGTGCCTGCTGCAGCTGTACTGTTTCTGCCATGTACTCAGAGACATAGTGTCTTCGCTCAGACTGACATATAAATCATCTTTCCTACCAGCATCATTTAACTTTTTTTTACTTTCATCTCTGTGGGAAGGAACATGATCACAGATTTGCACTTGGTACAAACTGACTCCTTCTGTTTACCAGCTAGTTTCAGGCAAGTAGTATATACACTGGCTTTTTCCTCTGAAAACAGCTGCCTGCTGTTAAGGAGAGCGGTGAGAGTGAACCACAACAGTTTATTTGTGGGATGTAAAACCCAATGAATCAGCTGAAAGAGAATAAAAAGTGCTGCAGAGCTGAGGTGAACTGAATATCTGGGGGTCCATCACTACAAGTAACCCATTTCACATTCAGTCAGCCTTCTTTGTTATTCATAAAAAAATACTGAAGATTAAATCTGTGCCTATAAAATATTGTACTTTAACTTTAGATTTCTCTGTGTGTGGAGACATTTGCTCATTGGCAAGCTTGTAAATGGTCAATAGTTACATTGTCTCTCACACTCCATCGCAGAGTGACAGCTGTCACCACAACACGGCGGCCACCACGCTGCACTCTCATTTTGTCAGCAGGAGGCTCTGTTGGAGCCGCTTTCCCCTGTACTGACATTTCAGCAAAGTGTGAAGACATATCTGACTGGTGTCCAACAACAAGGTTTCTCAGGAAAAATATATGTTACTGTTGAAAAGAAGCCAGCTGGAGAGGAGTCACTGTCAGAGCTGTTGGAGGAGATCACGTCCTCTTCCATTATGCCGCTTTTACTTCAGTCTGTCGAGACCAGCTGGTTCACTTTCCTCTTATGCAGGCAACAGCAACTGAAATGGAAAATGCTCATTTATCATGTTGAGATAACTCATTATCATTAATAATATCATTATTTGTGATCTTAAGACAGAAATGACAAAACTCTACCAGATCATTTGTGCCATCTGAAATCATAACTGTGTTTAACTGTGTGTAAATTCATTTGAAATAACCTGATTAAGGTTATATTATTATCTCAATCAACCAACATACTCAAATTCAAACAACAGGAGTGGACGGACATAAACATTATTTTCATAGTTTACTTATGGTTAAAATATGCACTGCATTTTGGAACAAACCGTGGCTAGTTTCACTATCTGACAAGCCTATCAAGAGCAACGCAAACAAGTGAGACATGTCCTACTTAATTAATTAGGATGCCAGCCCAGGACACAGCCCTGTCATTAACAAGGTCCATGTGTATAAGGTGTAATGAGATTTTCATCTCACTCGCGCCGTCTGTTTGCTAATCTGCCTTTCGCAACAAGTCCAGCAGCCTAAATCGACCATTCTGTGGTCTTTGTGCACGTGGAAGAAACAAACAGGTAACAAACAGCAGTATTTGCATCAAAGTCATACTCTTCAGTCCTATGCAGGGCTGCTTTGACCCACGGTCACATTTTCAGAGAGCAAACGCACACTCAACAAAGTGTTTTCTGCTGCTGAACTGTGAATATTGGTTAAAGAGAAGACACGTTTGGATATACAAGTGTGTGTTCACCCTGCATGTGGGGAAATATAAAATGATCGGTTCAGCTGCTGTAAGCGTTGTCAGCTTAGAAGAGAGATCAGTGAAGTGAATGACTCATGAAGACTCACTGGGGGGAAATTTGGGTAAAACTTTTAAACTCGGCTGACTAAGTTATTTCTGTAAACAAATAAAAAATAACGTCCTATTTAATAGATTTTACTGGCTGCTTCAATCATGCCACACTGGAGCTCATTAATAGTAAAAATAAGCGGGAGGCCACTGTGGGAAACAGTGCCAAGCGAAATCATAGAATCAACTGCAATATCATTAAACATTTAATTTCTGCATCGGAACAAATGGTAAAAATGTTTTTCTGGAGAGGACAGTTTCTTTTCATAATAAAAAGCCTGTTCCCATCCTTTGTATCTTAGAATTTAGACCTCCACAAAATTCCACTCAAAGAAAATGTAATATATTGTGATTTTACTATTTGTCTATGTTGTTATCAGCCAACCAACACACATTCTGAAGATACATTTTGGCACTCTTCTAATTTTCCTTTCTTCAGAAAGTGGATCTGGTGGATCTATTTGTGTCTGATCAAAAAGCTGTTGTTTCCAGGCCTTCTCTTCCTGCTAATCCCAGCTCTTAACCTACTACGTGTTCTCGCATTTTTAACTCTGACTGTGCACGTAAATTCTGAGAAGCATTCATCTACCTCCAGATCCACAGCTGTCACATAATCCGGATGAAGTGCTAAATTCATTTAACGGCCAGTGTTTATCCATCCTTTAGCGCGATGCCCCATTTAAAGTCAGTAAGGAAACAAATTTCCTATAATATGTCCTATATACATCAACTTGCTAAACCCAGCCACAAGCTCTCAAATAATGTGGATAAATTGAATGGACCTGGACGGATTATCAATCTTATATTCAAAAGAACATCAGACAAATAAAAACAAGGATAACAGCTTCCCCCATTAGTGAACTATGATTAAAAAAAGAAAAAAAGTACTCCTTTTTTAAAAAAAATGTATGGCTTGCCCTTAATGAAGTCTGTGTTTCTTGTGGGCAGCTGGTATAGCACACACGATGTCGTTATTATTAAAGAAGCAGGAATTGTTCTTGCAAGTAGCAGGTCTGTATAAAAGCTGTTATACATTTTGTTTTATATTAGAAATACTGAATTATGCACTAATATACTAATTAGTATAATATACTAATATATTTTATTTGGAGGGTTAGGGTTAGGGTTAGGGTACAAATGCCAGCCAAGTTCTGTCACCTTTCAGACCAATACAGACTAGATATATAAAAAACTGAGGCAGCAGCTCCCTCTCTATCAAAGCAAACACACCCTGACCAAGGTCTACAGGTCTGTCACTCAGTGTTCTCACCTTTAACATTGCCTCCTGGTATTGGCACCTCTCAGTTAGACACAGGAACAAGCTGACCCAGGTGGTCAACTAGGCCAGCAAGAGACAACTGACCCTTCACTAAGCCACGCCCACGTAGTTACTGTTGCTAAGTCTGACAAACTGTCAGACCTGTCAGACTTTTATCACGGTGCACCCACTGTCTGTTACATGCACTCCCTGGAGAAATATTGTCTAATTTCTAGAAAAAGTGATCTCAGAAAGAAGCAGACAGTTTTGCTGTGCATTTGAAGGTTGTATTCAGGCTGTCAGACTGAGTCAAGCTGATGTGAAAAAAAAAGACAGAACCCTACCAATCACAGAGTAAAAGTGAACCACTGCATCAACTGACTATTGAGAAAGAGGACAACAATATTAAGGATGAACACTGCTCCTGTACATCTGGGTAGATCTCTATTCACTATGACAATCAAGCAGAACAGCAGGGCTTTATTACGTTTCATTCCATAGTAAGTTAGCTATCGTTAGCCAACTAACAGGAAGAATCCACAGCCTACATGTTCTGGACTTGTTTTAGGTTTTGGAAAGGAAATAAATCGTACTTCTTCCTTCAACCTCTCTGGGTAGCGACTGAAATTATTCCTAGTGCCCCACGAACAGCATTTGACCATATCTTATAAATGCTGCCATAAGGCAGCCAAAAAAGTGTCGGACCTCCGTTAGATTGGCCAGCTGAGTATTCGGAGTGTGGCTTAGCAAAGAGTCAATTGGGAAAAAACAATTGCAACTCCAGAACCTATACAATCGGTCCATACAAAAAAGGCAATCCAGGTCTATAATGACCACACCCAACCCCTGCACTCCTCATTCCAGCTGTTGCCATCTGGCAGACTAATGATCCCACTAGCCAGAAAAAAAATGGGAACGAGAAACTATTTTTGCCCTCTGCTGTGATCATTCTAAACAGGGACGTAACAAAATATAACCAGTGAGTACTGCTGCGGCTGAGAATGTATTTTAATTGTTCTTCACTGTCTGTCTGATACTGTGCATTTTCTGTTTTTTACTGTGTTGCCAAATTACCAAAGACACATTTCTATTTTATGTAAATTTAATGGATAATAAAGTTTTCTTATATAGTCTATGATTAGAAAGCTTCCTAATGAAAGCCATAAACACACAAAGCAAGGAAGAGACTGGACACTTTTTACACACCTTGTAGCAAACACAGTGCTACGTTGCTAGGCAACACAGTGGTTGTACTCACCTGTCTGAAAGTCACTCTGTGAGTCTTCGGCACAGCAGCAACAGTGTGCTCTTAGTTCAACTTCTTTGCTTGATTATTCTCAGTATAAGCAGTACTCTGAGAATATCTGTACCATTATTACCAGTCCATCTTTCTATCTCGACGTAACCCCTCCTCTCAGCCTGCTGTCCCATTATAAAGAGTCCGCTTAGCCTGTGTAAGAATTGCTGTTGCTTCGGCTACAGCTAATTCTACCAGAAACGTATATTATCTGTCCTGGAGTTGTTACAGTACATAAAACTTGCATAATCCAAAAAGATCTAAAACTGACTAGATGGTTGATTTCTGTGAGTTGTTCTTTAAAGGAATATGTCATTCATTAGGGTCTCAGATGTTTTTTTCTTTATTACAAATACTTTTGAAAACTACAAATCCTGAAAATTGGACTGTCCTCAGCCAAATTGGAGCTACATCTTTCATAGTTTTGTTTTGATAAAAACTGTTATAAAAAGAAAAAACACCATTAATTTTTACAAATAAGTTATTATCATTAACATCAATTGATTAAAACATGAAATACATACATTTTATAAATAAATAGTATTTTATCACTGTCCCCATGTTATGTCCTGTCCTGTCACGTTTACATAAAACATTTTATAAAAAGTGTGCAATACGCCTTTAAAGTTATGACACAGTGGAATTGACCTAATTTGACCTAGGTGATGCTAAAATTCATAGAGGGCGAGTTCTGTCATTGAATTTTAAACATTTTAAGCTTGATTTAGAATGTTTTGAGGAGGAGGACAAGCTAAAGGGTCAGGCCCTGTCACACTAATATTCTCAGAAAAGAATAAAATTTTTGTACATCCAAAACATGTCAATAAAGGTTACTGAAATTCCTAGCTTGCAAGCTAACAATTTTGCAGTTAGCATAATAACATGCTGAGCAATGGCAGTTAAAATGGCTGACTGTCAGGCCCTGTCACATCAGGCCCTGTCACAGTCCTGTGTGACAGGGCCTGACCGCCCTGTCACACGGCCTGACAAATGAATGGCATCGTTCCTTTTATTTCTATTTCTAATAAATAATATGTATTGAACACATGCCACAGTAAAAAATATTTGAATAAATAGACATTACCCTATAAATTTGAAGATTTTTATGCTTATAGACAAAAGTTTTGAATGAAATCTAGAATACAAGAGGCAGGACACTTACAGGACAACTTTGTTCCACATATATTTTACTTTGGCTTTGTGTTAGTTTAGGTTGACAAAACAATCTCACCTCATCGTAGCTGTTATAATGCTATTTGATCATGATCTTCATCAGTTGATTGATTTTGCCAGTTGTCAAAGAATTATAGATGCTCAAATGTTCTCATTTTTAAATCCAAATGTTAATTTTCATCCTAAATGTATAATTTTTATATCTTTAGCTGGTAAAGCCTACAGTATTTGCTGATGAAGATTATGTGAAATGATTGAAAGCACAGTGGATCTTGTGGTGAACAACTGTTAAAAAAATATGTTTGGTCTCAGTTGTCATTTTTTTATGAATTTGGTCATTATTATATGTCACTGGCTGAACATATCTGAATTAGTTTAATGTTACATTAACATTAAAATCATAATAAGAAATTAAAATAGGAATGTTTACCAATACTTAAACATATCCTGTCCTGCATGTCAGTCATCACGCCACAGTCAGTCCTGTCACATTAAATATTATGATGAAAAATGTCATATTTGAGATAATGTTGATTAATTAATTGTCTGTGTAGGTGAAGGTGGTGGTATATACCCACCATTATGTGTTGTTAAAATATCCTATGTTAAAGTAGTTTTTTTTTACAACTATATAAGTGCCCGGCGGTTATTCTGGACTTTCCATTCACTACATTAGACCAAAACATTGCTTATATTTCTTACAGAAATTATAATGCCATGTTGGATACAATCAGGGACATGTAATCAATAAGAAAATACTATTTGTGTCAAACTAATTCATTAGAAAACCATTCTGACATATACAAATTTGTCTGTGACAGGGCCTGACAATTTAGGTGTCAAACACTTTTAAAAATGAATTTTATTCAAAAATAAAAACATGCTGAGATGGCACGATATGCGTTTCCCATAGTTTAAAGTGTCTACCATATGACTCAATGTTCAGATTAAAGAATAAGATCTATTTTTCTCCAAGATATTTAGAAGTGAAAATATACGTTTCTGGTAGAATGACCCCCAAATACAACCAGTCTACTACACCCAGAATGCTTAGCTTCTGTGTCCCAGTATAACCAGTCCACCTCTCTGTCCCACTGTGCTGAAAAAGTCCACAGTCACAGCGACAGAAACAGCAGAAAGGCCTCACAACCTCACTAAAGGTAGATGTTCCTCATCAATGTAGGAAATCACCATTGGAGTTTCCACCGTGAGCATTTAGCATTTAGCCAGAACTAGCATGTACCAGTATCTAAATTAGTGATTAAAAAAGGTAGATACTGTCACAAGTTCAGTGTGTGGAGTGCAGGACAGAGCAGGTTGTAGGACCCAAACGCAGGACACAAAGGCAGGCAGATATAGTTCATAAGGTTTAATGACAACAAAACTTACAGGTTGAGTGGCTGACAGAGTCCAAAAAACAAAGTAATCCAAAAGGAAACAGAATGAGCGAAAGTCCAAAAACAAACAACAAAATCCAAACATGGAGAGACAGGAATCACCACAACAAACTCTAACACAGGGTACACAAGGCACGAACACAGCAACTCAAGGCAATGACCTGACAAGGAAAAGACCCCAACCAAAACCCAACAGACCAAAATAAAGTACACAAGAACAAAGACTAAAGACAAGAAACAAAAACCAAGACTCCCCAACAGGCCAAACAGACAGGATCACAACTTTTGATTAACTATGCAGGGGTACAGTGCCATGCTAAAACATACCCATGATGATGTCACCCTTAATAGTGCATTATTGTGCGTTGCTGTAGCTACTCTTCACCGACCGCTAGGCCCGCAGAGCTCTGGCCTGCAGCAGCAGACACCGACCGACCGACACCAGCTTCCTCTCTGTTGCTGAGACACATTTATACCTCAACACATTTCATTAGTCCAGCATGGGCTCCACTGGCAAAACTTATTATTCTGACCTCAGAGTTGATGTCAGTTTTTGAGGAATAAAGGCTGCCAAGGTATGGGAAGTGGGCAACATTTTCAAGAATGATGTTGTCCACTTACATAGTGGGCTAAATAGCTGGTTGGGAGGAGGATGATGGACCTTTGTCTTCTTGATGATTAAGACTAGGTATGCCTTTGTGCCCTGGAGTTGCCATGCTGTGAACGTCATGTCTGCTGCACCCTCCCTCACTCTGAGGGAGGTTCTACTTTTTCCCAGACCTTGAGGAGTACGGCGTGTATGTGGTACAGGAGCTCTGGTCCATCTTTGTTGAAGATCTGAGCTAGGATCTTTTCTTAACCCACAGCCTCGTTGCTCTTCCGGCTCCTGATGACATCATTGGAATATCCTGGCTAATATTTGACATACCATTCTGTGATAATGCAAAATAACTCTAATTTCTTGTTAGGGTGACTGCGGCTCGGTAGAGCGGGTTGCCAGTTAATCGGAAGGTTGGTGGTTCAATCCCCGGCTCCTCCAGGCTGCATGTCGAAGTGTCCTTGGGCAAGATACTGAACTCTGAATTGTCCCTGGCAGCTGTTGCACCAGTGAATGAATGTGTGTGAATGGTGAATGCAGATGTAGTGTAAAAGCGCTTTGAGAAGTCATAAAGACTAGAAAGGAGCTATACGGAACATTTACACACTCTAGAGGTTAAAATCCTTGTAAATAATGTCTATGTTGACCATAAATTCCAAAAACACAAACTAAACCCTGAGGGACTGGTGTCTTCCTGAGAACACAGGGCAGCCCACTCGTGCTGGGCAGAGGTATTGTAAAAACAAATTAGCTCACCTCTACACCAAAGTCAACAAAGGCATTGAGCGGTGGTCTCAACCATATGCAAGGCTGATAACGGGACATTTGAATAAAAAAACACTGACATCTATCAGTTGTGCTGTGCTATAGACTTTTTCCTGATCTGGGGTTATTCCATTTTTCATGAGCCTTGTTTTAAAGCAGTATGGTGACAAAAAGAAGCTGTGAGGTGGCAGATAAAGATCAGTACTGCTGACTGGTTGTGTTTCAAAAATAGAGGCGAGCGTCTGGAAGATGTTATATCACAGATCATACAACGTAATTTAATAATTCAAATTATTTAAATATTTATACTTCAATATAAATGTTTAATTACACTGTTCATGTAAGTAATAGGTTGAAATATGCATGAAACAGCATGTTTAAAAAATCATCCTATTTCTAAAAAAAACATAAAAATAAAACAGGAAGTAGTATCTTTTTGCTCTGAAACAATTCTCCGGTGCATTTATTAAGGTGGAGATGTTCATGAGAGAACTTTGTGGTGCCAGAATAACACACAGGCTAAGTGGACTGGTTATGTGGTTAATGTGCAGCTAAGGCAGTCTCTTGCCCCAGTTTGTGCCTGTCGTGTATCAGCATGCATTTGGTAAATTAGCTTTATTTAATGAAGAGTTGAATGTTTTGATGACTCATAATTTGCTGTAAAAAACAACACTAGCCTCTTTTCTGTTTTTTTTTTCTTCTTTTAGTGTCTTTGTGCGAGCAAATTTGTTTCCTCTTAAAAGGCGGAAAGATAATTCTTTTTAAAACAACACAAATGTATTGTGAACATAAGCGTGAAAGGACCGGGACCTTGTTTGCTTTCATCACAGTTCATGCAACACAAAGTGAAGAAGAGTGGGAGATGTAGGAACCAGTGAGACCTGTACTTCAGAGCTATCAAAGATTTATGGATTATATTCAGTCTGAAAGTATGACGTCACCCCTTTCACCTCTAATGTGAGCAGGTGTGTGCATCGGGAAAAGCATGCAGAAACTGCAGGAGGTTGTGATAAATGGATGTGTCGATAAGCTAAGCCGAACAGCGAACACAGTATTGATACCAATATGTATCAGAGACAAGCCAGTAAATCATTTTGGTTTTCACTCATATCCAATTAGATTAATCATTTCGCTGCTCTGCTCCAAGATCACTGGGGATAATCAAGAGATTAAATCTGAAATAATTGGAACAAAACAGCTGACTCCTGGAAATCTTCATGGAAAGACTGAAGACATTCTCTACAATGTTTGACGTCTACACAGTGCCTTGTGGTTTTTGTGTGTGTGTATGTGTGTGTGTGTGTGGTGTGTTTAATGGAGCAGCTGATACTCAGTTTGGCCTGTACACTTCACTCAGGGGACCTAGCCTGCATCAGTGCTGGCATTAGGCATCACAAGATTTCCATAATGCAGGTAGGAATCCAGACCAGCTAGACCAGAGCCAATAAATCACCCTGGACGAAAAGGTAGAATCAGAGACAGAGAAAGGGAGGTGGTAGGAGAAGGCAGAGGAGGACTACAGAAGAGAGAGTGAGAGAAACAGAAAGAGAGGAAATTGAGAGTGGGGAAGAGCAAGAGAGAGCCCGAGTGGGAGAGAGACAGGGAAGGGGGGCGGGGAGAATAATGTGAAAGGGTATTGCGTGGCAGCCAGAAATAGCTTGCCATCAATTAAGATAAGCATAGCAAGCGCTCCCTAAGACAGATGAATGCTCCCAGCTCCCAGTGTATGTGAGGCCTGGGAAGCTCCTGTCACAGTGCCCCCCTTTATATCTCTCTCAGAAAGCCCATTGCATAAATAGGGGATTAAGCACATTGCTCACAGGCCCCATGCACAGTCTGCAAAAACACAGTGTCCTTCAATGGGAAGAATCCCTGCACAGAGCCTGAATTTAAGTATTTATCTTGTTAGGGCACAATGAAGGGAAGATAGCAGGTACTTAAAGAAGTACGCATTCTGCATGCAAGAGTCCATGTGTGGGTTTGCAGATCTCATCATTTACTGTGTGCACAATCATCAGTGATGCATGCAACGACCTGCATCCTTTTTCATCTGTTGGCAACCAAAGGCATTCAGTTTATGTAACTGGTACAACCTTAAGGCTCAGTTGTAATTAAATCTTCTGCATCTAACAACAAATCATTTTAATACACTACCTGTTTTGTAAAGATACTGGTAGAGGAGATTGTGTGACAGCCCGTCTGCAGGGTTCATACTGCTGTTGGTGTGCTTTCTGTTTCCAGGGCTGCAGACCTAATTGGAAGGGTAATCAGCTGCACCTGGGCCCGCTGTGTCCCATGCATATAAGCCAGAGCAGCAGTCAGTCTTGGTTTGGACCTCCTCATCTCACGGCTTCTTTTGTTTGTTTGGTTTCTTGTCTTTGTTTTTACAGCACATCTATGCAGCACATTTTCACTCATCCACTCCCTACACTACTGACTTTACAGATTATTCCCACTCATTGGCTTTGCTTATTTACTTATTATTAAATTACTTTATTTAGTTTATTTTGTTTTTGTCCAGTCGGGTTGGGACAATTGGAACAATATTGTGTTGACAGGTATACTGAGGTCACCTCGGCCCTGTTTCAAAGCGGGTTTAGGGAAAACTCTTGAGTAAGTTGAACCCGAGATGAGGGAAACTCTGGGTTTTCGGTTTCAGAGAGCGAGATCAGATAAACTCTAGGTCTGTAACCCCGGCAACTTACGCTGTGAACCTAACCTGCTCGGGAGGAGGTTTACTTCAACTAACGCTGAGTTTCTCTCTGACTCCTCCCCTCCTGTGGAGTCTGAAGCGGCCGTGTGACATTTCCTCATTCATACTGTCGATATCAAAGCACATATAGGAAGACAGTTTCATCTTTAGAAACAGCGAAATTACGGCTAAATAGACCTTTTTTTTTTTTTTACCCAAACATGATCTTGAACATGGCCGCTTTTTATGATCAATCTCTCATCGATGTAGGCCTATGGACAGAGCGTTATCTTTGGACATAGTAAATTTATCCTCAGCACAGAATAAAATCTATTGAAGCTACATTGTCCTTCTTTATAACACAGTGACTCTGTGGACATTAAGGCAGGATAGTAACAGTTGCACAAAAACACTTTGGCCTACCGTGCGCTACAGTGCTACAGTAATCACTGTTTAAAGTAGGCTTAATTTGTATAAAAGTGATCAATGATCAGGAACCTTTCATACTATAGTCGCACAGGTTGGAACATTACTATCGTAGTTATTAGCTGGATATGATGTGAATACTTCTGAGTGAGGATGACTGTGGTGCAGCTGAAACAAATACATGTAGTTTAAAAGTGAGTTTTTCATTATCTGCTGATAGTCTGAACGCGTTTTGACAGCATTTCATAAAATACGAAATGAGCAAGATTTTATTAATGTAACATAGACGTCTAAAACTTCACAGTCAGTTTGAACCTAGACACATTTTACATTACAAAAAAATCATTAATAGGCATAGGCCTGCTGAGTCGGACTGTCACTTTAAAATCACAGGCCCATGAGGAGCCTAAACTATGTCTATCCTGTTCCATTAATATTTTCATCTTCAGTTATTGCCACCGGCATTTAGTGCCGTCAGGTTACAGCTGAATAAACAGGCCTGATGGAGTTTTGTAAACTGAGGTTCAGGAACAGGACCACGCCTCCCTCACTCATCCTACCACCTGCGCTTCTTCAATACCTCCAATCAACCACCCGTACTCCACTGATCCCATCCACCCGTGCTTCTCAATTCCAGCCACAAGCGCTTACGTATATAAGCTGTCTAACCCATTTCCTCTCCCGTTTCTCAGTTCTCACATCCCTCCCACCCTAACCCAGCTTGTTCACCTCTTTCAATAGCCAGCACCGCGGCCTCACAGCAGAAGGTTCTGAGTTAGACCTCTCTCAGCACAGGCCTCTCTCCGCACAGAGTTGCACGTTCTCCCTGCTCGAGTGAGCATCCCCTGGGCGCTCCGGCTTCCTCCCACCATGAAACACATGCACGCTGAAAATACATAATTCTGCTTAGTGATCCTATTGTCTTCTTCTACAATAGGAACCACAGGGGGTTCATAAGACCAAGCTGCTTATGAAGACGAGCCCCCACCCTGAGTCTCGACCCCTCGGGTTCCTAGCCGCTCCGGCCACCGAACCACAAGCAACCCGCTCGACCCCTTCATCCCTCTTCCCTCGACCCCTTCATCCCTCTTCTCTCGACCCCTTCATCCCTCTTCCCTCGACCCCTTCATCCCTCTTCCCTCGACCCCTTCTCATCCCTCTCTCCTATCACTTAGTCATCTCTAACTTGGCGCGGTCCTGTTAGTGAATACCTATTTAAAACAAATAACAGGCTGTAGGAGAATTCGAGCACTTTATCATTCATTAAGGCAAATCCAGTCTGGTAAATGATGACTTAGCAACGCTGTATAAAATGTAGCCTAATATTGTTAATGTATCAATCTTGCATTTTAGAGCCAATCATGGTCCGCGTTGGCACGTGTTCATATTTCTAGCTCCACTCGATTAAAATGGAGGCTCTGCCTTTATTTACCCGTTGCCATGGTGAATCGTAGTATTGGAGCTCCATTGATGATGGCTTTTTTTCATCCCCACGCACGTGCTTCCATCAGGCTGAACATACTCTGAGTTAATTGAACTTATTCTGATCTGCCTTTTTTGAAACAGAAAACTCGAATTTTGACAGCTCAGAGTTCGTCAACCCAGAGTTCAGAGTTTGTTGAACCTGCTTTCTGAAACGGGGCCCAGGCCTCAGGACCCTCTGTGTCAGTTATATATAAACCTGTTTCTAAAAAAGTTCGCAATGTGTGTAAAATGTAAATAAAACCAATGAAGACACCTTTTGTTTTGTTCCTAGCATCAAAATGGGGATATCATTTTCCAAAAATTTAATTTTTTGTTTCAACATTTGACAAGTGTCTTTGGGCTATTTTCAAATAAATATGGGGTTTCGATGTTTTGCACATCACCACAGTTTTATTAACATTTTATATATTTGGTGTCTAGGTATGCAAACCTTTCCTAATAATAAGACCAGAGTTTTTGGGGTTCATGACACTTTAATAGTTTAATAGCAAACCTGTTTAGATAAGAAAGAAGAAAAGAAGAAAGCTGTGGAGCTACTGCAATAATAGCTCTTGCAATGAAACATCTGAAACTTGACTTCTGTGGGTGTTTCACTTCACTTGGAAGTGGCACAGTAGAACAATACACATGAACAATTAGAAAAACTGAAACATAAAAACAATAGACTTAGATGATTGTTGTCTCCAGGGTGGGTTCAAATCAAGAGCAAATGAACTAGGTTGAAGATACTCCAATGAAACCTTGGATAATTTTGACCTGGATGACAGAGAGTCTTCACAAACATCCTGTCAGATGTTGTGAAATCGATTTAATGTAAATAGTGGAGCTTTAAAAAGACAGTGTGAAGGGAAAGCAGCATCACAGACAATGGTATTCTGTGGCTTTGCCAACAACATGACAGTGCATTTGTACCTGAATCCTCCTTTGCTTTCAATGTCGTGTCCTCCCAAACACACTGTGAATAATCTAAAAATTTACAACTACTGGAGTTTAGTTTTCAGCTAATGTTTACTTCAAGTTCGAAAGAAAATAGAAAAGCATCTCTACAAAGTCAGTCCAACCTTACACAGGCAGTTTATTCTTTACAATTTAGTCCAAATCAGTGACATACTTCAGAAACCCCTGCCTTATACGATCCACAGTGCAAATAGTGCAAAGTTCAAATAGCTCATGATTTTAGAACCACTATGAACCACTCCTTCCTGGACCAATCAGCAAACTAGTAGTGCCAGATTATAGTAGCAAGCTTTCTATAAACTTCAATCTCTTAGTCAAAACTGATCTTGTGAAATGCAGCCTGACAAAAGCTGCACACTGAATTCAGCATGATTATCGCTCCGAATTTTATGCCCCCGACTAATTTTAGAATCTGGCTGAATTTCTGTCAGATGACCTGTCATTTGACGTTTACTTCAGGTCACAACGCCTGCTTATTGCCTGGATGATCAATGATGTGTCTGTTGGCCAAATCTACAACACAGTGCTTAAAGTACAAAAATGTATATTCATATATTATACAAGGTAGTAGTATGGTAATTTTCAAAACCAGCATAAAGGAAATTGTCTTTTTTTATGGGGGAGTGCAGAGGATGAGGATAAATTAAGGAGTCTCAGCCTGAGGAAAGAAACTGGTCTGTAGACTGGTGGTACAGCAGCGGGCACCCTTGCCAGACGGCAGCAGGCTGAGTCTGGGGTGGGTTATAAGATACGTTATTAACTGTAGTGAGCTTGTTTTAATATTACCACAGCAGAATTTTACTTGTTGTGACTGTAGTCTTAAGACTGAGCTGTGATATAGAGCTTCACTACAGAACAGACAGATCAGACTGTCTATTTCCATCACCTGCTCCAATTTATTCTTTTTTTCCCTTCTTTACTTCCGGTTCATAGTAGCATTGCACGGGTAACGTCTTTAGTCTCTTTCTGTCAACATTGTAGACGATGTGGTTAGAATGTGTTTATGTTCAGTGCGAGCTCCACGTATAGGTTGGGCAGTTGATCCATTCATTGCAAGCATTAAAACTGGAGGTACTGGCCATGCAGAAAGGACGATTAAAACATGTGGTGTGATTCCCCACAAAGTGCAAGATTAATAAAAACATGTATGTACAGTTTCTCTCCTAATTAAAAGGAATAATGAGTAGGAATTTCTCAAAAAACATTGTCTAGACACATGCAAAACAATCCCCCTCAAACATCCCTTATGAACTACTGCTTATGTTGCTGTTCAGCTGGATCTCATTGGAATTTCTTCATTCTCTCTGTTTTTCAATTTGAAATGAGCTTTTCTGGCACAAAAAATAATGTATACAACAGTGTAATAATACATTATAAGAAAACAAACAATATAGCAACCATAACAATAATAATAATAACAATAATAACAATCTCGACATAGTCTGGTATGATGGTTTTATATTTGTGTTTGTTGCGGCCTAGAAATACTGTATCTTCTATAATGTTCAGGGAAACATAATAGGTAAGGCAGGATGTAATCCTGTTTGATTTTTTGTATGTTTATTATTTTTAGTCAATTCTCTCACTTTTTAAAATTTGTACTGTTGCTAAAACAGAATGAAATGTGTATTTGTTAGTTTTCAGTTCAATGGATCCAAAAGCAGACAAGGGAGCAGATGAACGGTAATTCAGGTTTAATTTACAACTCAGAGATGAGGACTGTGGGGAAGGTGAGCGGGGTTGTATGGAGCGGGGGTCTTAGGTTTGGCGTGGGAATGTTGCAGCAAAGTCAGACTCTCTCCAGACAGACAGGCAGTGCACTCCAAACATGGCTGAAGTACACTGAAGACAGGCAGAGGAAAAGGTAGCAAAAGGTAATAAGGAAATCACTAAGGCAGTAGAAATACTTAGAGGACCAGAATGCATGTTACTACTGAAGGTGAAGTGACGGCAGGGTTTTCAACATTTAAAGCTGTTGTGTTACCAGGTGCGGTCTTCTTTTATCGGTCTAAATCCACAGACTACAGTTGCGCCATGGTTTTGTTAGGTTCCAGCCCAGCATCAGTGTCCACTGGAAGTGTCTCAGCATTGACGTGGTCATTTGTCATTTTTGTGCTTCTACTACCTTCTCCACAGCTCTCTCTGTTCCCGTTCCCGTCAGAGCATTTTGCCTGCCCGATTTTGACGTGTTTAGATTTATTGATTTGGTAATCAGTTCTTGCTTTTATGCTTCCACTATGATTAAGTAGGCTAAGTAGTTATGTAGTTAAATGGTTTCTTTTTTGTCTGTTTTGACGGTGTTTATTGTTTTAGGATTGGGAATCTGCACAGGGTATTTTATTTTGAAAATTGACTGGATGAGCTCCGGCAGCAGCAGCGCAGGCGGACTCGTAACCCGGAATGCCGGAGCGCTACATGAAAGCACACATGTTTGCGGGATTACGCCGCAATATTTTGTTCAGAATGAATGAACTAATGCGGCATATTGGCCGACATTCTTTTCGCGTTTATTCTGAATCTCTGCGTGAAAGCGGCTAGAGACAGACAAAGACAGCAGGGAGGGAAAACACAAGAAACATAAAGATGGGGGAAAAGGCAAAGCTACTTGAAAGTATTGTTGTTTTGAGCAACACAGTACGTCATCAGTCTGCGTGCATTGATGACGCAATCGTTGTTGTAGAGTCTACGCTGTGCCTGTGTATGATGAACAAGGGTTCACAGCGGGGGAGAATAAAGTAGCCAAACAGGAGATGGAGTCCTGTCCTGGTGTTTCCGCCAGGTTAGTTTGTTTTTGTTCACAAATACTGGAAGAAGAATAGAATACGAAGAAGCAGCTGGATATGCAATCAACTTTAACCACCGTGGCTGTTAGCCTAGCTTGCTGACTCCGTAGGATTGTGCTGAAAAGGCAGTGGAGGTAGATGCTTTCTGCTATGACTGATTCAGAGAAAATGTCCCCTGCTTGGGAGAGTGTATTGCAAGAGATAGAAGAAAAGCTGTTTTCACTGTCAGCACTGGAGTTAAATGATGTTTGTACAGCGCTAAGTTGGACCGTAGATGAGAGTGACAAACCTCGTGAATTGAGGAAGCTCCTTCTTCAGCACAGAAGGTGAAGATGTTACTTCATTGGAGGATGAGGGGATGTCACTACTGTAGGAATTAAATGACAAAATTGATGAGGTACAGGAGAAAAACGAAGGCAACCACAATACCAGTCTAACCAAACGTCGCTGCACCACCAGGTGGGAAGAGATGGTATTACGCCCAGCAACACGGAGGCGACAAAGCAGTTCCACCACAAATTACACAGAACCAGTCACTGCCCCCATAAAAAGTCCGGCAGTTGTTCATCCACTCTACAGAAGAAATTTTGAAATAGTTGGACAAATAGGAGAACCAAACCAAAAGGACAAATTAGGATTTCGCAGCCTGAAAAGACAGAAAAGAGCACTAAAAAAAGATTTATGACGTGAGGGAAGTGGTTGAAGCTGTCGTTCAAGCCATAGTTCCAGGGAAAAAAAGAAGTTATCTCAAAAAAAGTTCTTTTTACATTGCAAGCTCTCAGACAGATTCTATGAACTCATTATTTTGAGAATGATGTGACAGAGCTGTACCATTCTCTTACTCATGCAGCCCATGAGTAAAAGGAAACACCCATTCATTTTCTGGTGAGAGGTATGGATCTGAGACAACAAATTCTCTTTGCCGCAGAATGAGTAGAGTACAGTTCAGAGCTGACCCAAAATCAGTTTTGTCAAATAATAATCACTGGCCTCAATGATGTCACTAATCAGACAGACCTTAAACCCATATTTACAAGACCCAAAGATTAAAGATGAGGATCTATTGGAAAAGATGACAGCTGCGTACAGCCTGGAAATGGAAAGAAAAAACAAGCTTGCAACTACCGTAAAAGCAAGGACAATAAAAGCAGCAGCTGTAAGCGAGGAAAATGAGAAAGCTGAACTGGAGAGCAGCACACAGACAAAAGGGAACAAAAGTAAGCAGAGTGGAACACAAAAACATGACACGCTGATGAAAAAGGTGGACCAAGGCCATATGCGAAGCCATCCAGAATGTTACCACTCAACTCAGCCTCAACCAGGTTCCTAGACTCCACACAGTAAGTGAGTGAACAAGTATCGGCCACAACCTGGAGGTGCTCACAGCAGACAATGTCAGCAGTGTGGGGTGTCCAGACATGGAAAAAAATGTAGCCATTGTTACAAATGTGGCAGCGCAGAACAGTGGGCCACCAGGCTGTCGCCAAAAAACAACCGCAGCCATTGTGTATAAAATTGAAATCCCACTCCACGTACAGGTAAAAAAAGACAAAGTGAATCAGTTCAACCTGAAAACACATCTCACTGCAAGCAATAGCAAGCAGCTAAACTAGTAGGAAAGAGATGTCTAGTTCGAGTCTCCCTTGGTGGTGTTGTACCGCAATGCTATGGGACACTGGTTCACATGTCTGAATTGTAGGGGTGGACTGGAAAAGTAAATACCTGCCTGATGTTGAAGTAAGTAAGTGATAGAGCTGAGAAGGTGAGCTAGGTCTCTTAGCTGCCAATAGAAGAGATGTTCTTTAAGAAGGATGGATGGGTATTGAGTTCATCCTTTCCAAAAATGCTGTTTCTGGGATGATTGAAATTGTACAACAAATGTACAAATGTACGACAGGGACCTCAATATATGTGGTCTGACTTCTTTGCCAGGGATGACTGGGACACAGGGTGTATCCAAGAGAACAACTAACAGACAATGTCCCTGTACAAAAAAACCTACAATGCAATACCTCAACACCTCTACCAAGAAGTAAAAACCCACATACAGGATTTAATAAACAGAGGCTGGATCCAGAAATCTCACTCTCCACACACCTCACCTGTAGTATGTGTTAGGAAGAAAGACGGAAGCCCTCATCTGTGCATAGACTACAGACAACTGACTGAGAAAACACTGCCTGATCGTCTTTCATTCCCCAGGAGAATGAAATCCTGGAACCCTGGGAGGCAATTCCTGGTTCACAGTTTTGAAACAGGGAAAGGTGTATCACCAGGGCTTCATGAATAAGGGAAGCAGACCCTGTGCTGCATTCATTACACCGTGGGGGCTCTATGAATGGTTCAATCGGCCTTACCAATACACCAGCTGCCTTTCAACATGGAAGGATGCCTGGGTGATCTGAGGGATGAAGTTTGTGTCCCTTACTTGGATGATCTACTGGCGTACAGCCGTTATTTTCAGCAATACAAAATGTAAAGCGGGTTTTACAAAGGCAAAAGCAGTGTGGTATAAAGCTTAGACCAAAGAAATGTGACTGTGTGAGAGGTCTGGTATGTGGGTGCTGTGATTTCTGCAGGCTATTACAAAATGAACCCAAAGGAGATGGAAGCAGTCCAAGGATTGAGACATAAGACACCAACCACTGGTCAAGACGTGAGAAAGTTGATGGGTTTCACCAGTTACTATTGACCCTATATACCAGACTTCCCCAGAAGAGCCAAACCCCTATGAGTTGCTAGCAAAGCTGCAGTGTGCAGAAAAGGGGGATCAAAGGGGAAAAAACAAGCCGTCAGTCTGCTCAGCTGCTACCATCCCATCCAGTCAGGTGGACGGACATCCATCAGGGAATACTGAATAAAATTCAAGTGCAGAAGAACAAACCCACCTAACATGGCATAATCAGACTTGGAAAAACCCTTTGTGTTGCTTATGGATGCCTCAGAAGAGACAGCGAAAGTCATTGTCACTGGGTGGCAGA
The DNA here is from genome assembly GCA_024633595.2 of Lepomis macrochirus. Classification (NCBI taxonomy): domain Eukaryota; kingdom Metazoa; phylum Chordata; class Actinopteri; order Centrarchiformes; family Centrarchidae; genus Lepomis; species Lepomis macrochirus. The sequence goes on along the minus strand of JALXJV020000006.1, from coordinate 3,251,982 downwards.
ATTGACAGGTTATAGAGTCTCTCTCAAGTCATAGGCGGAAATCGCGGGGGGTTCAGAATCCCCCATCTAAGGGTGAACTGCTTCAGTAGTTGTGGAACTCAAGTAATGCTGGCAGGGCTATTTTATTCCCTTTGAACATTAGATGAACTGATTCTTTCTCTTTAATATAGATGGTGCTGAGTCATTAATAAATTAACTATGACAAAAATATATATTTTTTCTATGAACCCGCTATGTTATTGTAACATTACCTAGCTTGTATGGTAGTTTTTCTACTAGCTTGTTGGATAGTAAGTCACACTACAGCTACAAATGTACCAGGGGACTGAATAGGCCAGTTACCAGCTTAACTGGCCATGAATGGTGACCGGGGCAGAGCAGAGTCAAATATACAATTTTCTACCGGTCACATTACACACGTTACATGTTACACACATGCTGCGCTGCACAGTGTTTCATATGGTGTAAGAACATGTTCAAAAAGATGTATGCACAACTTTAAGCATTCATATTTTGTTTATAACATAGTTTTAAACGTGTGTAAATTAACTTAGGCACCCAAAAATATATTTTCATACATCAATAAAATTGCATTGTTGTTTTTAAGTGAGTGTGACTCTAGAAGCTATGACTGTAAAGATTCATGAGTACAATTCTGATTTCTGCGACAATGAGTTCTTCACTTTGAACAAAAATTCAAGTCTGTGGATATGAGCAAAGAACAGTTGAAATGATAACTCAAATTTCGATTCCATCTAATGCGCAGGCTAGCATGAAGCTGCTAGCCTAGGCTCAGCATCATAGGTTTAGTAAATAATGTGTTTGTAATGATATACATTTCTGCAACTCATAGACGTTATTGGTTCAGCTTGCAACCCAACAATATTTACTTGCTGTTAACTCTAGTGCTAGATGACGTTAGCGTTGATGTGCTCTGTGTGAAAGTAACGTTATAGTTAGAACTAAACTGCACTTTAATTGTATGTTTAGCAATGTCAACTAGATCAGTAATGTTAACAACTGAGCCAGCTATATTAGCGTCAACCAGCAAGTAATTGTAATGTTAATGAGCACAGTGCACAGTAACTGACTCAGTGGTCAGTATCTTCTTTTTATTCTTATTTAGACCTGCTGCGATTGATGGTAAGTAACTTATTGATAAGCAATGCATATTTTTAGTTAGGTTCTGTGTTTATGGATGATTAAGAATAATAGTTTGCCATCTTATATGTTTAGGTCTTTCCCTGTATTTTTTTCAAAAGGAGGCAAGAGGCAAAAAAGGGTTTTGCTCCATATACACAAACACAACCTGGGAACAGTGAAAAAGCACCAAAAGGAGAAGAGGAACTGCAGCTTGTACTGGCTGGCCTTGGAAAATGTTCATTAATCATTAATGAAAACATCAGACATTCAGAGGTTTGTAATCATTCATTGACTGCCTTGCCTTAGGTAATATCTGAAGATTAAAAACACCCATCTTACAATTCATATTAATTCTTGATGTAATTAATATTACTATGACAAAATAAATGGTACAGTTTTAATCATGCTTCTGTCGTTTTAGTTTTTGGATTTGCTTTTGAGTACATATCCAAGACTGGCAAATATCTGTGGTGGCTGGTTGCTACAGTCCATGGGTATGTAGGCATTTACACTGTACTAATGTCCATGGTTTGAAATTGTGTTTCAATATACCCTATAGATGAATAACTGCTGTTTATCCAGATTGGCTATATTTACTATCTACATCTGTTCAGTTTTAGGTGGGGTTGGGCAGCGGAGATTGGCTGTTATACCTGCAGATTTAAATAGATGCCCTGGCCAGCAGCTAAAAACAGTGAGCAGGAATGGAAAATACACAATGTACAACTAGATATAATTCCTTTACCACCAGCAGCAGTTTGAGAACATGCCCAAAGCCCAGTGTACAACCTGCAAGAAAATGGTTCCACTTCAGATTCTTCCAGGACACATAAAGGAATGCGAGAAAGAACATAAAGCTTGGACATTATATCAAGATTTTTTTTGGTTTGAAATGATTGTGTATTGCGCTGAAAAGTGTTGTTATTGTTTCATCCCCAGGAAAGCTGCAAGGAAGAAGATGAAGCTGTATTCCCAGCTGCCCTTCGCTACCAGACAGACGAGGTAAGATCATTTTTGCTGATATTTTAAATTAAGGTTTGCAAATATATGCAAAACAGCATTGTAACCTGTGATTGGTCAAGGTATTTTCTTTGAACCAATTGCAGGTCATGGTGTTATACATGTGACTTTGCTGGTGCTATTAATTAGGCCCTACAAGTGTTTAAGGTTCTTATCTTAGATATGTATGAAAGCGTTTAGGGGTCATAATTAAAATTATCATGCAATCTTGAAAATGAAAATGTAATCTCACAATAACATTATCATTTCCCACATATGTATGTGTTATTTAGGTAAAAATTTAAATGAAAATGCAATCATCCAATTTCCATTTTCATATTCTTAACCTTGTGTGGGCATTCTAGTACTACATTAAAAAGAAAATGGAAACAGCATTAGACATTTTATTTTCAATTACTTAACCTGCTCTAAAGTGGACATTATTTAAATGCAGTTAGCAAAACAGCTCCCCCAGTCTATTGCATTTACATGTCCATGTTCCTCATGGTCATTTTAGGTCAAATTTTAATTAAATTGCAATTTCCCAACTATTTGAAAATGAAAATGACAACAGCGCCCCCAGTCTAATGCATTTGCTTTTCCATCTAAACATGGTCTAATTAGGTCAATATTAAAATTAAAATGCAATTTCATAGCCTCTTCAAATGATAATAAGAGCAGCATTTGCCATTGCATTTTCAAAGACTCAGTCTGCTCTACAGTGGACTTTATTTAAATGGAATGAGTGAAACAGCGCCCCCCAGTCTATTGCATTTGCTTTTCCATCTCACCATGGTCTTCTAAGGTCAATATTAAAATTAAAATGCCATTTTATAGCTATTTGTAAACGATAATGAGAACAGCATTGCCATTTAATTTGTAAAGACCCTTGGTCTGCTCTATTGGGGAGTTTATTCAAATGCATTAGGTGAAACAGCGCCCCCAGTCTATTGCATTTAACTTTATATAGCAAGGCGCTCTGCCTGGGACACAATGAAAATGAAAATGCAATCTGTCAGTCCTCTCATCAAGGTGGGTCTTTAGTAGGGATGTCAGTCATTGATTGGTGTCTGTCAACAAGGGTCCAGCGGCAGCGTGTAGACTAGGGGGCGTGGCGCGACTTGAGCAAGGTGGCGAACGGTCCGTCGGCAGGACGCTTTATGGCTACCTGGTGTGACATCCCCATCGTTCGGCTGTTGGGATGCCCCTGTCTTTCTATCCTGTGTTGCAGATGTCAGGAGGTGGGGTTAAAATCAGCTGTTGTTGGAGCGACCTGGGCCCGGTGTTCTCCACTATAAAAGCGGCTCTCATATTCTGCACTTCAGGCTAGAGAGGAGGGATTCCCTGTTCCCTATGCTCCACGCTCCTTGTTATTTTCCGTTTCTTTCACCACACAAAAGTCCATGCACAATTTCTTCATGCATGCGCACTTGCTGACATGACTGATCCACTGATTATCACACTTCATATGCTTTTTGAATATTAAGTTGTTTTTTTTGTTTCTGTAACCAATAAACTTATGGTACTGTTACTGCAGTTTGTGGTCCTGTTACTGATCTTTTTGTCGCGGTGTTGAGCCAGCCGTGACACTGGCACGAGTGATGGCGAAGTCTGTTTCAGTAGCCTACAGCTCCGTGAGGCTGCAGAAGCCTTGGAGCAGCAAACTTCTCCCCGTATGGACACGGCGAATGTTACTCCTCCCGCTTCCACCCCCAGCACTTCCAGTGCAAGGAGTGTCCCTGATCGCCAAGGCAGTACCAGAGATAAGTACGACGCATTTTCCATCTTGGTGTCGCGAACTACAACAGAGGCATGCAAAAGCGGCAACGGCAAAAGAAGACCTCAACCAAATGTCGACTTAAGGTCGCATTCTTTGCCGAGGCAGGCATTGATACTGGTGCCGTTACTAAAGAATTCCCCACAGGTACAGGTGTTTGTCCATATTTGTTGAATCAGACACACATGTGTCAACAGGGGGCCTCTGGTGTTGCAACGGGCTCAAATGCTGATTGGATGAAAAAATGAAAAGAGAGCTTTTAAATTTCTTGTATCTGTTGTTTTCCGGACATGCTGGTAGAGATAGAAAAACAGACTCTTTGCTGAAGGTCCAGATAAGAAAGGGAAGAATCCTGTTTACTGTCAGTTTGGACTATAACTACTTCAGGTGTAGGTGTGTTTTTGCATGTTGTCTTTAAGCATATTAATTGCAGTACTACTTTAGTTTATATGCTGTTTCAAGTTTTTCATTCTTCCGGTTATTACGACTGCAGGAGAAGTCATGGCAGCTAGTCTGGCACAAGGCGGACCTTGCCCTAACTTCATGCATGAGTGGTGCTTCAGATATCTCTGCTCTGGTGACTCTGACAGCACTCAAGTGACTGCCAGTGATGTCACGGATTTGGAACTGTCACAGCTAATTGTAAAGGTTAACCCAATTTTATCAAGGTCAACAACAGTATTAACTTCATTATGACATGGATTGCACAAATCTAATGACTCGCTTGTTTGTTTGTTGACCGTAGAGCACAAAGATGCAATGACAACAACTTTCACTTCAACACCATTCTATTTCAGATAAACAGCGTCAGTGTTGACAACATCAGTGACCTGATTGGTGACATTGTGACCTGCGGATACACTGGGATCGTGTCTGTGGATAAAAGAGACAGCATGATAAGGTAGGTTGTTTTGGTTTTCATTATGGCAAGAGAGTATTGTTCAACAATTTGCGGCTTGATTTGGATTATTTTTCTTGGAAAACTATTTTGTGAAACTACTTTTAAATGTCACCAAATTATAATTTAACAAAGTGCTGATGTCTAATTTTGTCTACATTGAACACGGTTTTACCACAAAAGTAGGTTCTCCTGATGAAACACTTTTATATTGTCCATTAGAGCTGTTAGAACTCCACCATGAGACTGGATCAGCTCAGAAAAGCCCTGCAGCTCCATGACCTACCAAAGATCATGAAGACCCATCAAGACCTTTGACAACTACTGTTTGTTACAGGGGAAGATTATAAGGTACATTGTTGTTTCAACTACTATAAGCCAGACCTGATTTTGTGGTCAACTCCACAGAAGTGTAAGAGGTTGCCGTTGGGGAAGCATATGAATGGAAAAGCTAGAAGTACACAGAGCTAGCAGCCGAGGCAGAACAGTACAGCTAGCGTACTCGAGTGCTCCCAGTTGGGGTTTGATGTGGAGGGTTTGTAGTCACTTTAACAACCAGGTTCCCCAAGGATGTGGGGATTCGTTCCAAAAGAGGGCTGATTCTTCATAGGGACTGTAACAACACATCCTAGTAGCTCAACATGGAGAAGATGCAAGATGTTGAAGGCAGAATGTATTTCCATTCTCCTTAAAGGTGGATGCAGTCTTCATTCTGGAGAACAGCCGTTCTGTCTTCACTGAGATTGGTTCTGCCAAACACTGCATGGAAACAAACATCATGAACTATTTCACAGACTACCTTCAGGAAATTGAGGATTCTGGTGTGTTTTAGCCAATATAGAATAATATAGAGGTGGTAAGCTTTTCTTCTGCTTTCCTGCAGTAATTTTTATAAAGCGCAGTAGAAATGGCTAGCTTTCAATTTATACACTCCAATAAATTCACAAGGCTTATAGTTTATGTGATATTTAACATTGTGACCTCTATAATAACACTGCTTCATGAAATTTTACAGCCATAAACTAGACAGCTAAGGCTTTTAACACCTCGTGCTTGCAAACCCAAAAGGGCTATGCTTAACAGGTTAATCTGATTTAATTGAGGGATTGTATTAACTAATTGTATTAACTGGCAAACCTTTGACCGGTTGTAACAACTCAGTCCAAGAGAAAACTACCAAGTAAGTGCCATAAGTCAAAATATGAGTAAACATTAAAATAAGGTTGTGAAGACCCTGGGGTTGTCTGTTGTGTTGTTCTGGTTTTGGGTTTGTAAGTTTCAGGCTGTCTATGGCCGGAGCCAAGGCCAGGGTCATCAGGAGATGTTGCTCAGCTGTTCAGCCTGGCTGAGATGTATTTAAGATGGCTGCCAACACTTCCCACACTCTCTCTTTTATTTCCAACGGCACCATGCACCACCGCTGGGTGTGACGGGGCTCGTACTCCAAATGAACAAAAATGGCGTAGTCGTAAATGATGTTTTTGTAATTTATTGTGCTCGTCCTTCTCAAGGTGCAACAATAGTGCTCAGCAACAAAATAGTCAAAAATAGTATTTACAAAATGTACAGTATTTACAGTCCAAGCCAAAAGGCACAACAATCCATAAACAATCAGAGGCTCTCTTGGTTACCTTCTCTGTAACAGCTCTGCCAAACACACTGACTCTGGGCTGAAGAGGGAACCCTTTTATCCACTGAGGCCCATTCCCCAGATAATTAAGTAAACAATTGGCCATCTCTTATTAATCTCATTATATTTCATTCATACAAAAATACCATAAATGTTCTATAATTACATGCAACAAAATACATGTGTCACTGTGCCTCAAATATACCCAGGAAAAATAATAAAATCATTTTGGGCCAAAAACCAGCATCTGGACATGACGTCACTGTGACGTCAGAAGCTGGCGTACCGCGTCGGCCGCAATATAATCAGGAAGTGCAACAGGCTCTCGGTTTGACCGTGGTGTGTGGCGATTGTGGAGTGAATACTGGGAAATGTTTGTTGGACGTCGAGGTTATGGCGTGGAAGTTGGTTTAACAGTGGCCAAGTGTGCACCCATGACTACTGTGATGGCTGTCAAGAGGAGAGTCAACGAGGAAACAGAGTGAACAGGAGAAATGGGTGAGTAACAAGTGTGTATGTGTGAGCGTGTGTGTACCGTGTGCGTGGTTATCGTGGTTGCGCTGAGTTACCCGCGGGACCTGACGGGGCTACTCCGTCACACTGGGACACGTCAGCTCTTCATTTTTTGACTTATGTAGCTTTTCCTTTTGCACTCAATGCATTTTACACTCACCCATACACTCATGACACTCCTGATAATACTGATTTTCATGTTTGCCTTGAAGTTTATGTTTATGTTTAATTGATACAACAAAACCATTAAGCTTATATTTGTATGAAATTCCTCTCTTTGTTACAAGCAGGAGCCAACTTGTAACAAAGGTGGAGAATACAGTAGAATAAAAATAGTGAGATTAAAAATAAAATATGGTAATGTATTCTTTTGAATATTTTCATTTAAAATATATTTTAAAAGGGCCAAATGTTCTTAGTTGGAAATGCGACTGTTACCTAATAATGAATGATAGGGATCCTAATAAAAAAAAAATCCAATAAAGAAAAGTTACAAAGATGTTTGTGTATGCTGTCAGTTTTAGTTCCTAAGAAAGAAATAACCAGAATCAGTAGATCAGATCTGAAACTGAAAAAGGAAAACTGCTATTGGTGCATCGCTTACTACAGCTAGCACAGCGATAATCCTGTATTAGGCTAATATTGTAGATCTGCATCACATGGGTTTTGCTCAATATGATAAGTGGCAGTTAGTTGGCTTGCTGCAGTTAAATATCTAAGTAAGAGAACCTAAAATACCATGTGGAGAATGCCAGATAATTGGGATAATAGGACAGATGGTGAACTTATAAACCTAAGTCATTGTAACTGCCCTCGGTGGGTTAAGATTGGTACATCAAAGCTAATTGCTCTTCGTCAATACATAGCCAAACTATTTACAACAAGAAACATGAACATTTCACTCCCGCAACACCCAACATACACACCTCGTTCCGCTTCCCAAGGGCGTTAAACCAAAACCTGGCAATGTCCTTTGTTACTTAGCGTCTATAAGTTTGGCATCTTTACTGTGTGCTCCTGTCTGCTTTAAGTATATCCAGCTGCAGTCTGCAGACCGCAGACGAACGTGACGGAAGTTGCCAGAAGTTGAACTTCCAAATATGGTTAGTCCCAGAAGACACCGTGCACAAAACGTGATGACGTTAATCTCGGCTCACGTACAGGATATATCCTAATGCAATGCTCTGTACACATTTACAAGTCCAATTTTGGCTATATTATTTGTGTCCCCTTAAAAAAATTTTGCTTAAGAAATTGTATGTTTATTGTCTGCCCACCAACTGTTAGAAGAAATGTACGTCCTTGTCTCAAGTGTAGACCCGGATCATCAAGTAGGGATGCAGACCTATGACAGAGACCAAAACCTATCTAAGAAATCATTCAGGAATGCACTAGGGAGTGCCAGCAGGAAGTCATGGAATCCATCAGCGAAGCTATAGATGTAGCAAAAGGAGGAGAAATAAACTGTATCTCTTCTGGCACCTGTAATACAGACGAGCTGCCCAAAGAGAGCAGTATTTCTGAGCCAATTCAGCCTCTTCCAACAGAGGATATCAGATCTGCCAAAAACGCAGATCCCTCATCTGAGCAGAGTCTTGGTACTGAAAAGAACTAATACATGCTTGAGGCATAAATACAAGCAGGGAGAAATTTAAATTGTCAGACAGCTTTTGAGGAAGTGGCCCTGTTTGCAGATAGATGGGAATGAGATCCCAAGAAGAGTGACGGTGTCCAGAAATCAAGTAGTCGTCCCCGAGTCGCTGAAGCCCCTAATCTACAAACATCTGCATAAGGAGAAGGGCCATTTGGGAGAAAATCAAATGGTTGGTCTCGCCAGTGAACCAAAAACGGGGGAGGAGAGTGTGTCACTGTGTGAAAAGAAAAAACAAACAAACCATTTAACCAGGATGCCTAGCCAAAGCATTGAGACCATTTGAGATGATCTCAGTTGACTATCTACACTTGGAGAAAAGTAGAGGAGGGGAAGAATACATACTTTAAGATATGGAGGAGGTAATACTTTTCTCTATATTTAGGGCCCTAGCACGAACCCTGCAAGGTCCCTCTTGAAGGGATTATTTTTCTTTTTTCTGCAAAGTAACCTCAATTTTGGGGGGTAAACATACTCAGACTCTGTGCCTTTACTGGGTGTTGTCAGCTGCAAGGCTGGTTGAGTGGGTCTCACGCTAGCAGCCCGCTTCCTGGCTTTGTGCTAGGGATTTTTCCGGGGGTTTCTTCCGGTTTGTCTGGATGAAGAAAAACACTTGCAGTGCCAGGGCCGTCCTCAGCCTGGCAGTTAACCGTGGCTTTGTTCTGGTGTGATGTCCTTTTGTTACTGCTGGCGTAACGGGCCTACGCATTAAAACAATGACATGTTATACTTAATTTGTCCTCTGGGGGGGCACTGGTTCCATGAGAGGAACAAAGGATTCCCTCTGACTATTTTACTTAAATTTAACTCAAACCTTGGTTCAGGAGCTTGGAAAATTGGTTATTTAACACATAATATTTCTGTATCATATCATTTCTAAGAGATTATATAAAGGTGCTGGGAACAAAGCATTAGTTGCAACATGAATTAAATGGAGAAATGTTCGCGAGCATTGATGAAGATTAAAAGCACTGCAAAATTAACTTATTGTGTGGTTCCTTCTTTCCAACATAGTTTTTAACAAGAACAGGGTAATAATTACTCAGTCAAGATTCATTTCATTAAACAAGGTAATAGGCAAGTTTATAAGGAGACAATATTCATTTGTCCACACAAAGGAATTCGAGGAAATGTTTCTCTGGTGTCTGTCTTATCAGTTTCACAGGTCTGCGTGAGAGGGAAGAGGGCATGTTAAGGGTCCAAATCACTGGCTCTTTGGTGGGGTAGAGAGTTGATATCTCAACCCCCCTCCTTGTCCCTCAAGGAGAAACAAAGAGAGATTCTGGATTATTCCTTTTTGATATAAAATAATTAAACAACACACTGGCTGGTCCACTACAATAAATAGTAGTTTATATTTGAAAATGTATTGAAGGAAACCTGGAGGAGCCAGTTTGAATGGGCCTGATGCAGCTGATAACAATAATATATAAAAAAAATATCTATAATTTTCAGGGGCTATGATTAAGCCTGGCAGTAGAGCTGGATCATCAGCCAGTACAGGAACAGACTCCAGTCAAAGACAGTACCCAACACAGACCCAGCCCAGACATTTTTAGCGGGTCACGCTAAGGTAAGGCAAAGGTCTGTTCAAAACTACACTGGGTTTTTCTAAAGAGGTTTCTAATCAGGCTTCTTACAGAGGGAGGAATGTAGTGAGAGCATTGTGGTGTCAGGTGTGACTGTGCAGCACACACTTTTTGCACTGTGATACAAAACACAAATTTATTCACTGGTTTTGGGGAAACTGGATCAGAGTGAAGGGGAAAATAATGTCCTCTGTTGTTTTTCAGCTGCTCTTTATCCACTTTTGGTAAATTTAGGAGTTTCTATGTTACCACTTACTTTAGCCGCTACCTACAGCTGACAGCAGCTTCTGCTATCCACTCAGTTAGCCACGCAGCTAGCTGTCCTGTTGCTGATTCTGCTCGGACTGGAATTGGTGTTGGTGTTTAAAACTCTAATATTAATACAGAAGCTATGGGCCGCTGTTTCTGAGCCAGCTGATAACAGCAGCCACCATTAGCAGCAGCTAGCAATTACTGTAGCGTTAGCAACAAGTAGGTAATCTGTCCATCAGGAAACTTAATAAATCAGAGTTGAGGCAGAGCAACCACATCAGGACAGGACATCAAAGTGGAAACCAGAAAATATTTAACTTTCCTGCATGACTGTAAAAGCACTTTCTGTGAGACACACTGAAAAACCTCCAGCTCTTGCTCGATGAGCTGGTATGGCCGCTTCTCTGAAAGAGGGCTCGTATGTACATTGTGGGTGCGTGACTATTAATGAGCCCAGATGTTACATTATATCCAGCTACTTTAGCTGATTGTTAAGTTGTTCAGTTGGTTTGTTCAACAATTTTGTCCAGACTGAAATATCTCACCAACTATTAGACAGAAGAAAAAACTTTGTGTACAAAGACCTTTAGATTAGCTTCTGCAAGCATCTGCAGAATGGAACTAAATGTCAAATTCCTCAGACATCAGAAGGCTTTGTGTCTAGGCTACGCTAGTCTCACAACAGCAGTTCTTGACATGTAGAAAAAATGTTAGATGTTTAGCTGGTGATGAAGATGGAGAGAGCACAGGAGTGGATTCTTAATTGCCAGTCAGTTTTGTATAAATTGTAATGATTTATTCCACAGTAACTGCCAATAAATCTCCCTCAACACTGAAAACCAAGACATGTTGTCCTGGATGTTGACTGAAATGTACTTTTTGTGTTTATCTGTTGGTGCCTAAGGCTTATGGGTACCTGGGCCAGTGTCAAACTTGCTGCACAGCTAGGAATAGCTATGGTATGGTGGTAATGAAAACACTGTAATTGAGCATTGCAAATTCAAGCATATATTTCTGCTGTGGCTCTATACACTTCATATTGCCCCACTGAAGAGCTTCACCTAGTGATTTGGAAGAACAACCAATTTACCAATAACTATTATTTAAACACCTATGTATTATCTGACTTAAAAAAATAAAGGGGTGTCTGTTTTCATAAGGAACTTCAAAAGAGGGTGTATCCCAACACTCTGCACTGGTTCTGAATGTGTGAGCTGCACGCTGTCTCTGTTGACTTTCTCTTTCTCTCAGTCCATCTCTGAGCTGCAGCAATAAGACTCAGAGGAAGTGGCATGCATCCACATCCATGAAAAATGAATGTGATGTTTTGATGGAGTAAACATCTGAAGTTACACATTTGGGAAATTGTGTGATTAATCATGAAGGCTGGCCTAGGAACTGGAGGGACTTGGCTGAGGAAAGAACAAGAAAGCAAGAACAAAATTGAAGCACAAGTCTGGAAGCTGCATCTGAAAAAAAGCCAAAGAGAAAAGACTATTTTTCCATCTGCCAACTAATGCTTAACATCACACTGAGCACACACACACACACACACACACAACACACACACACACACACACACACACACACAGGAATACATGTAAACTGTTCTTTGATAATGCTGTTTGTGTGTTTGTTGGCTCATGGTCACATTAGTCTTTTGTATAAAAATGAATGATGAAAAATGCTGTGGGCAGTGTGTTTTGTGTTTGTACGACAGAAGATCTGCAACAGAGTTCTAATGAAAACAAGCCTGGTGTCCGCTCTTTATCATATGACATGATCCTCATAGACAGATGGAGTTTGCACCGTTGAGCAATGTAAGGATCCAAATGCTTAAGATAGTTCCAGAACAGCTACTTAATGGTCCATGTGAAAAGATTGTTGTCTGTTGCTGTTTCTAAGGTCAAGAAAGAATTGAACTTCAGATTTTTAGATACAAAAAGAAGAAGAAAAATATGAAAAAAAACATAGATTTACAGTGTCAGAATACTGCTTGTTTCAAGTTGGTCCTGTGGGCACATCTATTGTCTTGTCAATCTAAATCCACCTTACTGTTTGCCTTTATGGTTTCTGCCATTTGGTTGTGAAGTGAAAACGGCGGCAGAGGCTGACCGGAGTTTAATTTGCACAGTATAATAAATGCCTAAATTAACATTAATTTGCATTAAATACACAATAATTTGCATGTGGTTACTACCTCAGTGTTTCACCACTTTCAAGTTTAAATCATAAATCTCAGGAAAATAAACTGTATGTTTCCCTGTTTGTATATTAGTTATTGCAGGTATGAGTCATTCCTGTCAACTCACACAGGTGTTTTTTTGTTTGTGATTTTACCTCTTTACCTCTCACATTGAAGCTGGACATATATTCAAATTCAAATTATCACAGTAGAGTGTCATGAAGGTGCCATTCAAAGACATTTTGCAAAACATTCATGAGAAAAGATCTAATAAATAAAACACCTGTGAGGGTGAACCTCAGTATGTCACAAGAGGCTCAGTACAGAGCTACACCTTCTGTCCACGGACTGGAAAGAAAGACATCAATCTGCCCTGAGTATGCTGATTAGATGCTTTATTAAACTCATTTATGATCATTCATCCACACAATGATAGCTACAGGCAGTGAGCAGCATGCTATGTACACACACAGTCAAAGATGAGAATATCAATGAGCTGAAATAAGACAAACAGAGACTGAAGGTCAGCTGCCATTATAATCAGGCTGAAGACTCAATGGCACCAACAGGAGGGAGCAGATGTGTTGTAGCCATCTGTGGTCATGAGGTGTGAACTGAAACTGGATAGTTATTTGTGTAGTAGCAGACTGTGAGCCTTGTTACAATATGTGTTGAATGGGATTATTGCTGTTGTACACTGATAACCATTCTTCCTATTGTGCCAAGTCAAGTCAAGTCAGATTTTATTTAAAGTGCAAAATCACCAAAAGACACGGTCCCAATACACTTTACAAAAGCATTGAAGTTAAATCAAATTAACAATAAAATACAGAATGCATGAAATAAAACACATAATAAAATACATCAAACACATAATATAATACAATGAAAAATGTAATACTAATTTGAATTTTGCACAACACTGTCTTAACTAAAAGCTTTATTAAACAGAAAAGTCTTAAGTCTAGCCTTAAACGTGGTGATGTTATCTGATTCCCGCACCCACATTGGAACCTGGTTCCATAGAAGAGGTGCTTGATAACTAAATGCTCTTTGTCCCACTCTAACCTTAGTTACATTTGCTACCACTAGTAGCCCTGCATTTTGAGAGCGCAGTGCTCTGTTGGGGCAGTAGGGTATCAGGAGCTCCTTGAGGTACACTGGTGCCTCGCCATTTAAGGCTTCATAGGTAAGTAGGACAATTTTAAAATCTATTCTGTATTTCACAGGGAGCCAGTGAAGGGAGGCTAAAACTGGAGAAATATGCTCTCTAATCTTGACTCTAGACAGAACACGCGCTGCTGCATTCTGGATCAGCTGGAGAGGCTTTAATGACTTAATTGTGCTGCCCGCTAGTAGAGAATTACAAAAATCAAGCCTGGAAGTATTAAAAGCGTGGACCAGTTTTTCTGCAGCGTTTCAGGACAGGATGTTCCTGATTTTAGCAATATTGCGTAAATGAAAATATGCTGTTCTGGAAATTTGCGTAATATGCTTGTTGAAGGACATTTCCTGATCAAAAATAACTCCCAGGTTCCTCACAGTGGTGCTGGGGGTTACGGCGATGCCATCCAAAGTAGCAAAGTTGTTGGAAAATATATTTCGAAGGTGTTTGGGCCCAAGCAAAATAACTTCAGTTTTGTCTGAGATCAGCATGTGGAAATTACAGGTCATCCAGGCTTTGACATCTTGTAAGCAACCTTGAAGTTTGGCTAACTGATGTGATTCATCCGGCCTGATTGCTAAATATAGCTGAGTGTCATCAGCATAGCATTGAAAGTTTCTTGCTTTCTTATAATTCTATTGAGAGAAAGCATATATATAGTAAAAAGGATTGGTCCGAGCTCCGAACCTTGTGGTACTCCATGGTCAACGCTGGTATGCATGGAAGATTCATTATTCACATATAAAAATTGGGACCAACTGCATAAATAGGACCTAAACCAATTGAGGGCAGATCCTCTGATGCTAATAAAATGTTCCAGTCTCTGTAGTAATATATGGTGGTCGATGGTATCAAAAGCGGCGCTCAAATCTAGCAAGACCAGTGCAGAGACAATTCCTTTGTCTGATGCAATCAGTATATCATTGGTAACTTTCACCAGTGCTGTCTCAGTGCTATGATGTTTTCTGAACCCTGACTGAAAAGTCTCAAATAAGCTGTTTCTATGAAGATAGTCACAAAGTTGACTAGCAACTGCTTTCTCGAGGATTTTGGATTGGAAAGGAAGATAAGATATAGGTCTATAGTTATTTAGAACCTCTGGGTCCAGAGTGGGCTTTTTAAGAAAAGGTTTTACAGCTGTCCTGTAGGATTGTGGTACATGGCCTGTTTGTAAAGGGAAATTTATCATGTATAATAAGGTAGAGCTCGAGGGTAGAATCTCTTTAAGCAGCCTGGTGGGGATGGGGTCAAGGAGGCAGGTTGAGGCTTTTCGATGAGTATATCATAGAAGTTAATTGCTGAAGATCAATGGGAGCAAAACAATCCAGGTACACATCAGGTTCCACAGATGTCTCCAAAGGTGATAAATGAGAAGAGAGATCAATGTTGACTAAGGGCAGGAACTGATGAATTTTCTGAATTTTCTGTCTCTGATGATTTGAGTTTTTTCTCTAAACAAGCTCATGAAATCATTACTGCTTAAGCTAGCAGGAACGCAAGGCTCAATGGAGGTGTGACTCCCTGTTAGCCTGGCTACTGTGGTGAAGAGAACCCTGGGGTTGTCCTTGATCTCCTCAACTAATGATGAAAAGTAAGCGACTCTTGCTGCACGGAGGGCCTTTCTGTTTTGAGACTTTCCTGCCATGTTAGGTGTAATTCTTCTTGGCTAGTGGAACGCCATTTTTTTCTCAAGCCTCCATGATATAAGCTTCAATTTATGGGTTTGCGAGATATACCAAGGTGCTTGCTTTCTTCGTGTAATTCCTGTGGGGCAATGGAATCAAGCATCATTGGCAGTGAGCCTGAGCCTGTAACACTGTCAACAAAGTGATCAAGCTTAGAGGGACTCACATTAGTAAAAGAGTTCTCTGTCACAGTGAGAGCTGGTGTGGAGTTACGTGTTGTTGGAATCATTTCCTTGAATTTGGCCACAGCATCCTCCGAAATGCATCTAGTATAAGAATATTTGACTAAAGGCATGTAGTCTAGTAGCAAAAACTCAAAGGTTATTAAAAAGTGGTCAGACAGAACAGGATTTTGTGGAAAAACTGTTAAATGTTTAACGTCAATGCCATATGACGATGTGGGTGTGGTTAAAACAGTGAGTGGGTTTGTGTACAATCTGACTAAAACCAACTGAATCGAGTAATGTTAAAATGCAGTACTAAGGCTGTCGTTATCGACGTCCATGAGAATATTAAAATCACTAACAATAATTACTTTATCTGATTTAAGAACTAGACATGATAAAAACTCTCCAAAATCGAGTAGAAATTCAGAATATGGACCGGGTGCTCGATACACTATGACAAATAAAATTGGCTGAAGAGTTTTCTAGGTAGGAAGTGAAAGAGTAAGAAGAAGACTTTCAAATGATTTAAAATTTTGTTTAGGTTTAGAATTGATCATCAGGCTTGTGTCAAAGATAGCTGCAACTCCACCACCTCGTCCAGTACCTCTAGGAATATGAGTATTGGTGTGACTGGGTGGAGTAGATTCATTAAGGCTAACATATTCATCTTGATGCAACCAAGTTTCTGTAAGACAAAACAGATCTATAAAATATTCCGATATTATTTCGTTTACCAGTACTGCTTTGGAAGCAAGGGATCTTATGTTCAGAAGTCCACACTTGACTCTCCAATGGCTTTGTACAGCTGTGGTGGTGGTGTTTATCCTGATCAAGTTCCCAAGCACAGCTCCTCCTCTATTCAGTTTTATTCACCCCATATGGTCTGGGGACAGTCACCGTCACTATGGGCCTCTGGGTGTGATGAGTGTGACTGCTGAATGTGTTTTTTAAGGTAAGAGACAGGGGGGGCCAGCAGGGGGGGGCAGTGATAGATGGAGTACTTAGCTCTGTTGTGGTAGAGTGAGAGTAAGCATGCAGAGTGAGAGTGTGAGATGTAAACAGTCAATCACGTGGAGCGCACTGCACAGCGTGCTGGATGTTAGCAGCCAACATGTGGCTTCCTTCTCTGTTGGGGTGGACCCCATCAGCCCTGAAGTAGGACGAACGGTTCCAGAACAAATTAAAATTGTCAATAAAAGTAAAACCGTGGATTTTGCAGGCCGACTGGAGCCATTCATGGAGGGAGAGGAGTCGCGAGAATCGTTCCGCCGCGCGATTCAGCGTGGGGATGACGCCAGAAATGAAAACGGACTTTCCACAGCTCTTCAAAAGACTAAAAAGTTTGAAAAAGTCCTTTTTTGCCATTTCAGACCAACACATTCTCATCTCAATGCGTCATATCTGACGCTTTCATCCGGAGTGACAAAGCGTAAGGATTTTACGCTAAAGGTACCCTTCCGCGTCCGTATGAAACGCTCCCGTTTCCTACGTTAAAAGCAACACACGGCCGATGTGCTAACAGGTAGGGTTAGCCGGTCGACATGCATACATTCAGTGACTTGGGTTTAGGCACTAACATTTCGGATGGTTGTGGTTAGGGTAGGGGCTCCGGGGGGGCTGTCAACACCTTTATCACGAACTTAGCTACCTAGCTAGCTACCGCTAGCTAGCTAGCACTTCCGGTCCGAACCGGACGCTCGGAGCGTCTCATACAGACGCTTCGAAGCGTCTCATGGAGACGCACCGGTGCGTCTCCATAAAACGCTAAAGGGTACCTTTCGCGTAAAATACTTACGCTTTGTCACTCTTTCTCAAATCGTCGGTATATGACGCCCTGAGATGAGAACGGGCTCTTCAGACGCACCACGAACAACATTATTTGTGCCAACATGCATGACCACCCGGCAAATGGAAGCTGGGAGTGAGGATAAAATTTCCGGGAGTTTATCTAGAATATCCAGGACTGTGGCTCCAGGAAAGCAGTGTGTAGCTGCATTAAAGAATCAGATGTTCCGGATAATAGAGTCTCCGCCTATCAATATGTTTTGTGAGAAGAGGGGACGCAGAGGTATGGATTGTGTGGACTGTGTGGACTTACATGTAGATGTAGCATGATGCCAATGTTGTTTGCTTTTCTTTTTTTATCATCTACATAGAAACTGCATCATTTACATGTTTTTGTGTGCGTGCTTTGTCACTTTGTGTTGAAAAGTGGTGGGGACATAAGGGCTCAGATGAAAAAAAAAAAGTAATTGTCTTCAGCATAAGCAATTTTAGGAAATCGTGTAATGGAGGACTGTTATGTCGGAGTATATAATCCGATGGGTTTGGAAAGAAATTGCATAATGACTCATCAAAAGGGCACAGCGTTGGCAAACTACCTCTGCAGAGTCTACTGTACGAAAATACTCAGAATAAAAGGCAAAATGTCGACCACACAAGTAACAATTATCCATCACACCCACAGCTGCAACACCATGTCAGTGGAACAGCGCCATAATCACATCTACTGTAGAAAGCACCAGTGTATGTCGAGGGAGGAGACATTAGAAACTACTTTAGCAAGCAGCCCTGTGCTGTAAATTACTACCTTATATGCTCTTTATGTTTTCAAACCTGTAGCTAGCTGGCTAACCTGTCCAGTTAATGTATTACATTTTGATTTTACAGTATATGCTGGCTGCCAATTACATCTAAAGTCATTATCCTATGAACTCTTAACAGTTTTTGTCCATATGGTGTAAGCTGTTATTTAGGATTAGTTTATAGTGTACTGTACATGTTAGGTCCTGAGTTAAAGGTATACTATATGGTTCTAATCCAATACACTTTTTGTTAAACTCAGTGAATATTTCTCACGATTCACTAGCTCTCAGTTTCTGTGTTCTCAGAGAAAAAATCATTTGTCTACACACCTAGGTCTGTAAATGGAATAAAAACAAAGTGGAGCTGTTTAATATGCCCCTGATCCCCCACAACATTGTTCCAGCCAAACAGCAACAGGTAGCATTTGTGATCGTGGACAGGAGCAGTGGTAGGTAGGTAGGTTTATTGTCACAATATAAAAAGTTGTAGAGTGAAATTGAGTTTTGTAAGTCCTTTCTGCTACATAGCAAACAATATACATTAATACAGAATTAATTATTAAATGGTGAACAAAAATAAACTATCATCA
Source organism: Lepomis macrochirus (assembly GCA_024633595.2). Taxonomy (NCBI): domain Eukaryota; kingdom Metazoa; phylum Chordata; class Actinopteri; order Centrarchiformes; family Centrarchidae; genus Lepomis; species Lepomis macrochirus. Next base: position 3,233,153 of record JALXJV020000006.1, on the reverse strand, counting down.
CTGGAGCAGTGCTGAGGATGAATTAGAGTTTAAGAGTCTGATAGCTTGGGGGGAAAAGCTGCTCTGCAGTCTGGTGGTGTGGCAGCAGGAACCTCTATATCTCTTCCCAGGATGCAGCAGGGTGAACAGGCTGTGGCTGGGTGGGTGCTGTCCTTTAGTATCCTTTGGGCTCTGTAGACACCTCACCTCACTGATATCACTGATGCTCAGGAGATGGGCACCAATGATCTTCTGAGCAGTTTTGATCACCCGCTGCAGAGCCCTCTGGTCCTGGGCCGTGCACATCCCATCCCATGTTAGTGATGTTTCCAGTCAGGATGCTTTCTGTTGCTCCTCTGTAAAAGCTGACAAGAACTCTAGAAATACAGTCGTTTCTGAGCTTTCTTCACCAGCGTGTGAGACGACCATGTCAGGTTCTCTGTGTTGCTGATTCCCAGGAACCTGAAACTGTTCACCTGCTCCACCTCAGCTCCACTGATGTAGACAGGAGTGTGTGTCTTTATCTCCTGTTTCCTGAAATCAACGATCAGCTCCTTGATTTTGCTGATGTTGAGCAGTAGGTTGTTCTGAGCACGACTCTACAAGATTATCAATTTCCTCCCAATATGAAGTCTTCACAACTTCACCTCAGAGTTCTTTTCTTGTCGGGGGATGCAGTCGTTGACTAATCTGTTAATTATTTATTCGATTAGTGGACTAGTTGCGATTATTTTAGTCATCCCCTAACCCTAATTAAGCCGTTGTCTATTTTGAACAGTAAAGCAACATTCCCCTTTTGTACTACATCTGTAGTTAATTTTTCAAAAGTGCTTACAGGTTTTAGGCTAAGACTCAGTGGTGAATGTTCTGTAGGCTACATCACAAGCCAGATGTTCCTTGATGTACTTTAAACCATTACTCATTACTAAGAACTTTTTTAAAGCTGGGTCTCTGACATTGCCAGCATTGTGTTGGACATATTTGTGCTGCAGTGTTTACGAGAGAAAGAGAGACGAGCGAGACGATATGCTGTGCGAATGCGCTACGGCGCTGATCTGCTATGAAATAAGATTTTAAATAGGCCTAGTAAAAAAAAAAAAATTCAGTATGTGGCATTGATTTAGCGTTGATATTGTGGCAGGCCACCACAAATAAATGAACGTATTGGAAACACTGCCTTTCCTCTGTCGCTGCTGCTCTGTTGTTGCTGCTGGAGCGGTCTGAGTAACTGGGACCAGGCTCTGCAGGTGACTGGCTCCGCCGCTGGCACCGCTAACCTTGCAGGCACTACTCAACCCCGAACACGTTTGAACACATTTTTGATTCGCCATGAACTTTGGCAAAACTGCCAATATTCAAATTCTACAGAGTTGATTTCTCAAACCCGCTCAAAATTGTATTTAGTGATCAGATAGCATACAAAGCTTGTAAAAACAAAAGCGTTCTGCTGTTAGCCTCTTTCTCCTTTACTTTCCGCTTCTTATGGTTCTGCTTCGTGAGTAGTCTTACAGTCAAGAAATCGTGCCAGACAGTGGAAGCGACACTGCCCCATCACTTCCTGTAATGCATTGCCGTTAGAAATAACCAACCAGAAATGCTCCTAATATGAAGATTGCTATTTCTCCCTTAAAGGCCATCTATGTAAGGATGCATAGACAATGAAATTTTAGATCGACAAATTTTTATATCTATTATGTTGACTAATTGTTACAGCCAAGTAAGTAAATTTTATTACTTTTATTACTTATATTGTTATAATCCCACTTAAAATACATGGTATGAGTAAAATTAGCCAGATAATAAATTTAAATATTTGGTAAAAATAGTGTTACTCTCCTCAGAGTAAGAAGGTCAGGTCGGCTCGGCTCGTACACACCCCACCCCAATCAGCGAATGTGGGAGACAGAACAGGGGGACAGCAGACCCCAAACCAAGAAGCACATTTCACATCTAAACTATTTACTAGACACTTAGCATCTAGAGTCTTCACTAAAAATTACCATGCAGTGTCCAAGTTGAGCGTACACACCACTACAGAATGTCAACCAGTGCAGTCTTACCACGGAAAGGGAGGCAGTGTGCCGACACATACGGCACAATGCCTTGTACAGAGTCAAGCTGTGCATATGCAAAGAGAGGAGTAGTACAGAACATCAATGGGGCACAGTTGGGGCATTGGACCCAGCAAGAGTCTTAAACGGACAAGAAAACAAATTAACAAAAGAAACAAAAAGATAAAACAGTAGTGGCTGCCTTTAAACAAACAAAGGACGTTAGTTGCGAGTTCCAAAATGACATTGTCTTGCACATAATTAAAACAGAAGACTACAATATAAGCCTACTTTGCGAGGTTCCACAAAATCCTGTAGCACAGTAAAGCAGGAGGGAGCGAGAATTCCAGTGCTATAGATAAAAAACATTATAAATATCACAGGGCTAAAACTCAGTAAGCTACACAGATATCAGACATGTATATCGTTCACCAGTATCTTCAGATCCCTACATCCACAGCAGCTGATCAGTGGCCACATCAGCTGTAGACTGAAAGATACAAATATGCTTTACTAAAAAAGGACAAACTACAGGTGCTGTTCAATACAATACAAGAAAATGCTATTAGCATAGCAAGCATCAGAAGCACACAGGCAAACAGTCACATGAGTGAAACAAAAGAATAGCATTAGCTGAAACCATTCAGTGCTACACCATACAGCTTGCAATGCTGACAGGCATTACCATCAATCTTCTCCAGTTCCCTCCATGGAGGACGGGACACTCACGTCTGGCTGTCACCGTGCACGAGAGGGAGAGTGCACACCACAAGATGTGCTCAGTGGAAAGCAAAAGACTCTACTGAGACTAGCAAACCTGTTATCACTTCCTGATTAGCTGCGGGTCAATTGACCTTGTCATGTGACTTTGCATGTGCACAAATCTCTTAAATTACCACATTACCATAGACATTACTTTTCCTGTTTACGTAGCTTGTGATGCAAACTTATCGTCCTGTCCTCTGTCATTTGGTAAAAACACTTTCAAATATCTGTCACTATTTGTTTTTACCCAGTTGTGTTTTGGATGCTGGGTTTGTGTGTTTGCATGTTGTTTGTTTGTTTATCATATTACAATGTTTGTTTTGCTTCAGCTATGAGACAGAGACGCTGTGGATTCTGTTACACTTAGCAGGAATGGTCACCTTGGCAATGCGCGTCCATGAATTTGGGTGGCAAAGCTTCTGAGGGAGCACTGAAGGGAGGGGATTTACTCTTTTATTGTACCAAAGTCATTATTTCAACAGGCTTTAGGAATTGGAAGCAAGCTGTGGAGGGGTTTGAGCAACACAAGCAGCAAAGCATGTGACATTGTAGCGACTACACACATTTATGAGCCAATATCAATATATGTCTAACTATCCTGTGTTTAAGTATCTGCACAAAAGGAGGCCAGGACAAGCTTACTAAAAATCCTGCACTGGGACACTGGTGGCAACCACAGCTACATCATCCCTGTCATTTAAACCAAATGCTAAGTTTAATGATCAAAACCATCATTTGCAACATCGCAGGGGAAATCATGGCTTTACCAGTGGTCCAAAATTCAATAATAATTGATGTACATAAGTGGCACAAAACAGGAGTCCATCTGTCTCCGCTATGTTGAGGTAATCATAAATACCCTGGAAGAGATGTCTTTGTCCAGCACATCAGACATGGCTTCTAGAGCTAATGTCTTTCATGAGGTTCCAAAAGGGCAACATGGTCCTTGGCCTGCATCTGGAAAAAGAGGTGATGATGGGGTTAGATGGTCTGAACACTTCACTGCAAGGGAGAGTAAAAACAGTTAAAGGGATGTTAAGGGGAAATGAGTGTGTAAAAAAAAACAACAGCTATGGAGCTAGAACTGAGTTCCAATTAGCTACACCAAGAAGTCTGAAAATCAGAAAGAGTTTCACCACTAAATTCACCCTGAAACAACTAATTGTCATTTTGATCAAGAGAGACTTCATTTAAAGAATAACAAAATGTATCGACATAGTGCGCAAATCGGAGAGTTAAAGAAAAATGTCATTCGCGATTAGACACCATCATGTCAGAGGGGGTAATGATGCCATGAGCTGTGCAGGAATATCCCCTCAATTGAATCTGGACCCTGGTGGTGAAGATCAACTGCAAAGACTGGATGGGATAAAAAAACGGAGGTGAATGTGGTGTCATACAGTGAAATGACAGCTGGCAGCGGCAGAGATAGGAACAGTTTTAAACTTTGACTCCAGCGAGATAAATGGCTCACAGAGGTTGTGGCAATATCTGATTGGTTTAACTGACTGACTGAACGCCCTCAGTCAGCTGATTGAGCTGGATGGGGAACAGAAACAGAGAGTAAATAAAAGATAAGCATGAAGATAGTCAGTATTCCTGATCTAACATTCTATTCATGCTGAATGAAATGATTGGCCACGCATATTACAGTCCTGCCACAGCCACAGATGGAGCGGATTTTCTCATTCTTGAGTAAGAGCATTTGATTCATTCATTGATGTCGGGATGTAACAAGAATTTCAACAAATATAACAAAATACTATTGTTCCCCTGCCATCAGAGGAATGTTACATTGCTAGAGCAGCCTCCCTCTCCGCCATCATCCTGCTGCAGCGTTTGACACAGTAAACCACCAGATTCTCCTCTCTACCCTCCAAATACTCGGAGGTTCATGCTGTCAGTTTCTGTAAAGCCTCACAGAAGTAGAAAACAAATCATGTACAGGTTAATGTTTGTACACTGTGAGGGGGAAGCCAGTTTCAAGTCGAAGATCTGGAAAATGGATTGCAGGTGCAGCAATACCACAAACGCAATGAAAGTGAAAACGGAGCCAGCAAAATACTGTAAGTATCAGGAAGGACATATTTTAATGGGATTTACGTCAACAAGCTGCCCTCCCAATGCACTGTGCTTTTTTCGCAGGGATAAATTAGCCAACCGTTGCATGAAGCCAGCGCACCTCCAACATCTCTGAACAAAACATCAGTCATGTTGACACCAGAGTTTTTAAGAGAAAACTTTCTGACCTCAGACCATCCCATGAAACGATGCAAAAAGTCTTCACAACATCAGCCAAAGCATTCGAGGCTTCTTATGTGGTGTCTTTGCTCATAGCTAAAGCCTAAAAGCCATTTACCATAGCTTAAGACCTATTGCTTCCAGCTGCTTTTGCATTGGCTGAGACTATGTTGGACCAAAAAACAGAAGATCGAAAAAAAACTGTGCCTTTGTCAAATGACACTGTCCAGAATAGATACAATAGGAACAGAGATTGTTGATCAAGTTGTGTGAATACTGTGCAAATCATTTTCACTCTAACTCGATGAATCGACCGATGTCCACGGAAAGGCACAGCTTACTGCTTTCGTGAGATACATTGATACCGACAACATGCAAGAGTTTAGAATGCAAAGCAACAGTAGAGGATATTTTCAATGTTAATGCGTTCTGTGAAAACAGTCTGAACTGAAAATCCTGCACCAATGTCTGTATAGACGCAGCTGCGTCAGTGACCGGCCTTGTGAAAGGACTCATAGCACAAATTCAATATGGAAACCCTGAAATGCAGTGGACTCACTGTGTCATACACAGGGAAGCACTGGCATCCAAGAAAATGTTGTATGACGTTTTGAACAACAGCGTCAAAGTAATAAACTTCATTACGTCAAAGCCACTTAATGCACAACTGTTTCACAGCGTTTGGGAAAACATGGAATGCTAAACAACTGCTTTTACACTCAGAAGTGCTCTGGCTGTATTGAGGAAAGATACTCAACAGGCTGTTGGAATTACGATCTGAAGTGTGCACCTTTCTGTCAGAACATGGATCCCCCATGCCACTTTGTTTGAGGACACATACTGGCTTGCAAAGATATGCTATCTGGCAGATATATTCAACAAACTGAATGAACTGAATGTGTCTCTGCAGGGCAAGGACATTCAGCATTCTGAACCTGTTTGACAAGGCGGGTGGTTTTCTGAAGAAAGCAGCGCTGTAGAAAAGGGCAGAGGAGGATTTCACCTGCTTTCCTCATGTGGATAGTTTTCCTCTCCGGTGAGGATGTGGAGAAAGCTCAAGTTAAGTCAATCATACAGGGACATTTAGCCAACATGACTGGTCGTTTTCATTTTTACTTTCCTGGCACGGAGGAAAAATCTGCACAACTTGACTGGGTGAGAAATCCATTTCTCTTGTCTGAACCAAACAGAATGAAGCTCCCTGCCAGTCATCAGGAAAAACCCCTGGATGTGTCATCTGATGAAGTTTGACACATTCACTATTACACAGTTTTGGGTGTGTGTGAAGAAGTAGCACCCTCAGCTGAGAAAGAAGGATTTGGATTAGCATTATTGCAGGACAACAAAATAGTCGTTAACATTATTATTTGTTGCATTTAAGTGTTTAAGTTGTGCGAATCTGGCTCTACCATGACAAGGATGTTGAGAGCTCAACAAAGTAATTTATCATTAACAAAGGATAACCAATATATTTAAATTGAACACAACAACAAACTGTGTTGTGTGGAACTCAGTTAGGGCAGCAGTGAACGGTGTGGATGAAAATATGGTTGAGGTTTCGAAATAAAACAACAGAGAACTCAAAATGGCCTCAGCCACATCTGTGGACTGAAATGTCTCTGCCGCACACACTGGGGCCCTCGGGTTTTTATTGATATGATTAACCTAATGAGAGTAAGCAGAACAAAGTTACACGCAGGAAAGCCCCACAGGAATCGTCACATGTACCTAGGGATGAAAGAGTATGAAAATTTCATATCACAATTATGGTGACCAAAATGTATAACGTATTTTTTGATTATATTACAACATCGTTTCAGGGGTAGCGAATTCTGATTCCCCTGTCAAATAAAGATCCCACAACAGAAGCATTTTATATTGCCCCACTGCTCACACCATGTGTACTGTAAGGAGATGGGGAGCATGTTAATATACTATATTATGACATCTTTATTTAAGCAAGGTTGCACAGATATATGGGCTTGGAAACAGAAAATGCTTGTGGGTCATACGCATGCGCAGAACCGCGATAGGTAGCAGAAATCGACAGAACACCGGGATTTTTCTTTACTCAGTTTTCTGTGCTGTCGGTACCATATATGTTGGTGCATTTTTTCTGTAATTTCACCCTAGGAAACTCAGAAAGTTGGGACTACTGTATATCAAACCCCCTCTCCAGCTCTGAACTGGTCAAAGAAGAACTCCTCATAGACTCTTTAGTATGCAGAACTTTCTCCTCTGATTTAAAGTAGCAGTCAGCCAGAAGAACGGCTGCTTCCATGAGGTGTAGCAGTCTGCTAGACTCAATGAAAAAAAAAAAGCTCACACACGTGTCTTCAGTGCTAGCTCACACAACAGTTCAACTAATGTCTGCTTCAATTTCAGATTAACTGTGTCAAACAGCCAAAATATGCGCGTTGTTTCCGTGGTAACAGGTACCTCTAAAACAAAATCTTTCCCGGTTTCTAACTTTTAACTGTCACTTTATTGAGGGGTCTGGCAGTGCAACACATCTCCTTCGCATAGAGTAGATCAGATTGTTGATTGTGGCCTGTGGAATGTTGGTCCACTCCTCTTTAACTTGAAGTCAGGTCGAGACCCCGATGAGGACGACGAGCACGCAGATGAGCTTCCTGACACGTTTCCTGACAGTTTGTGCTGAAATTCTTTGGTTATGCAAACCGATTGGCTGGTCTTATTGGCCGATCCTGGGGGTGAAGAAGCTGGATGTGAACCTTTTGCATTTTTTTTTCCTACCAAAAATGTTTTGCTCTGGTCAAGGGGTACTTAGGTAACAAAATATTTCAAAAAGGGGGAATTGAAAAATGTTTGAGAACCACTGCCCCATGTGAACGGTGACTAACTTAGTATGCCACAATGTAGTCCTGCAAATGTTTGACAGTAAAAGTGTTACCTAGGACCTGTAAGCCTACATGGTGCGCAAGAAGGCGGGACCTAAAGAGTAAGGTCAAAGCAATGCAAAAAAACCCAAAGCTGAATCCCGGACACTTTGGACCATTTAGAAATCCCGGACACCCTAGAACTGAAGGGAAACGAAATAGATTCAACAAGTGACTAAACACTAAAATTAGGTGGAGAATGAAGTAGAATTAGAATGGTGAAACAAGAAAAAACCTACTAGAAATTTGAGCTTTGCGGAACTGATAAACATGCTATTTACTGTTATACATTTCTATTAGAAATGAGCAAGAATGTGTTTGGGAACAGAGCTGCCAAAGCATTTTGAGCCAAAAACATGTACCCAAAAACCTGGTGGAAGGAATTTTAACAATTTTGACCTGCATGCTCTGGGGGCAAGCATTACAGTCTGAAGTGCCATACTGATTAGAGCAAGTGGGCCACTTGTTGCTGTAGAAAATGACAAGAATGACTGCCTGTATGTATTATTTATTTTTCATTGTATTTGATGATTATATTTTTCATTTTTACATTTCATATTATATTTTCTATTTTATTGTGCAGTAGAGGGCTTTTAGGTAGAAACAGATACTGGAAGAAGAGAGGGTGATCATTGTTTTCCTGGCTCCACTCTTGAACCGGGAGTTGTTCTGCTCCGACATGTTGCAAAGCTGTTATTTGTGCTCCGCGGAGCTGGGACTGATCCCTGGGGAGTTATGAGTGAAGATACTTGAGTGCAGCCTTCGCGAAAGTCTTTTACTGACCAACATGTCCTCTTACTGGATATCTCGGAGTCACTGTGTTTGTCAGCATGAAACAGCTTTTGCATAATTTATCGTTTTTTTTCCCGCTGAGTCACGTGATCATTCTTGAGTGTTTAATCCAGATACACGACAATAAAGTATAGTAAATGAGTACTAAAAATGAGTACTAGCACTAGGCGTACTAAAAAAGTCATTAAACTGCACTGAAGACCGGTTATATTTCTAATCATTGCAGTTCTTCCTCTTGCTGTTTAAAATGACATACTTTGACAGTGGGCAATAGTCCAGAAGGATTAAATTGCAGCCTGTTTTGTGACTGCCAGCTGCAGTGCTCTCGCTCAATACTGGACCAAATTCTGAAATTGTTGTCACCATTAGTCACTTAGGGACAAAAACATGGGAAATAATATCCAGGTTTTAAAAGTTTCCTTTAAGTGATATCTTTGACTGTAAACATACAATGTTTCTGTAAAGTGAAGGGATTGCTAGTTGCCTGGTGAAATAGACGTCGTCATGTGTCTCTGGGTGATGGCAGCTACAAGACAACATTTGAGCCGCAGTACTGCTACTTCCATCAGAGAGGCTCACTGTACTCTCTACTGATTTGCAAGTGTGTGTGTGTTTGTGGCACCCCTGAGATCGTCTGTAACTGGCACTTTCTCAAGCCAAACATCATGGGAAATCAGCAAGACTCAGCAGGCACTCATGTAAACACAGACAAACAAATATTGAGACTGAAAGACGGACAATCAGGGAATTTGTCCACTAAGGGTTTCATTGGGATTGAAATAGAGACAATTTTTGGAAGAAAATTGTTATAGTAAAACTGTTGACAGGGAAAGTACCAAGACATTGATTCCGGAGAGATGCTACCATGGCAGATGGTTTTGATAGAAATATCTCTGCTACTATTTGATAGACTGTCATGAAATGTAGTTCACACATTCATGTTCCCCTTAGGATAAAGTGACATTATGTTTTTCGTCATGCACATCTGACAGACAACAGATATTCTACCAGATATGGCCTCCTAAGTGTATTTTTATGCATCAAGTCCATTCCATTTTTCTCACACATGCAAGGCTATTTTCTTCCATTTTACAGTGTTTGTCTGTTTGGCTCTGACTGCTGCCAAAGACAGGTGACCTACACTTAGTACTGTAGCTGAAGCAAGGATGTAGCCATAGAGCCAACATTAAGGGAGCAAATCTGCCGAGGATGCAACCCCCTATCAGTGTCTGAAATGTCTGAAAAGAACCCTGTTCTGTGTTCTAACGCAATGAAGTTTAGAACAGAAGAAATGTCAAGTCCGGAGAACTGTGCATGCATCGTCTTGGCCCAGATCTCGACCATGAAACAAGACTGCCAGACCAGATGCTCTACAGGAGTCACTTGGAAGCATAACTGCACATCCCACTGCACAGCGGCTTAAACCCTGAACACAACAGCAGAAAGTCAGCAGGAGGTTTGTGTCTGCCAGCACAATAAAACAGCAGACTGAACCATTTTTTTTGAGTGATCAGGAATTGATGTTGAAAAAAATATGTTGGTGAGTTAGTAGTTAAGTGCCGTAGCATTACATTAGCCTCTTACCATTAGGGCGGTGGAGCTGGCGCAATGGATAACACTATGCCTTTGGTGTGAGAGACCCTGGTTCAATCCCCTTCCCGTGATCCATCGACCATCATGTCCTTGAGCAAGACACTTAATCCCTAGTTGCTCCAGAAGTTTATGACTTCTGACATATCTAGCAATTGTAAGTTGCTTTGGATGAAAGCGTCAGCTACATGTAATGTTTTGCCATCAGATCACATACTTCACTTCACTATTGTGAATAAGATCAGGTTTATTTTTATCACAATATATGCTATTTATCTGTTGTGTTTATTTTTGTATTTAAACCTTAATTTATTCAATTACTAACTATTTAGCTTTAAATAAATACCCTAATTTAATCAGTAAGCACAGTTGTCTGAGTTTTCTTGTCCTGCTTCAGTCTGTCGAAAGAATTATATTCCTTCTGAAGAGACTGAACAAATTCATATTCAAGTTGGTAAATTCAGTTTAATTTCCCTGTAATTAAATAGGGTTGTGCCCGGACAATGAGTGTTTCATTACAGTGCTGTTTTTCCCTCACCAAGATTGATGTGAATACAGCTCTGGCTCTACACACTGTTTCTCCTTGCTGCCTCTCTAATGCCCAACCTCCCTCCTGCTCATCTTCTGATATTTGTCACATATAATTCAATGAACTAAGGGTTTATTTTTACAAAACCAGAGTTGGTGAATGTGTCGTCTTCATATGGCAAGTCTTGATTCCCTGTTCGCCCAGCTGTGGCTTTAAATTTCTTTCTGGATTTATGTTTTATTTTTGGATCCCTGCCTTTGTTTGGACTTCTGCTTCACCACATGTGAGCCTGATATTTTCTCTTTAAGTTAAACAAATCATACAAACTGCATCGGAACATCTGGTGTCTTCATCTGGGTCCTAAACTCTGTTTCCTGCCTTGGCACTCAGCCATTGATCTGCGAGGTAAAATTACTGTATTTGTCAATAGAGTCTGGTGGCTTTGAGAAGAGCGATATTGCAACTGTTTAAACAAAAGGATCTTACTCTTTAACAAAAATACCTATCTCTTTACCATAATGTTGTAACTTGACACTTAAGACTACCAATCTGAGCCTGTCAGAGCCAAAATCAAGCACTTTTAGAGGACGTACATTGACGATGGGAGATAGCCAAGAAGGGTGCAGGAAAAACAGGGTGCAGGTTAAAAAAAACAGAAAAGCATAAGTAACTACTAGTATCCAGCGTCAGTGAAGACCAGGTTTTCCAATAGTAGTTACCGCATAAGTTGTACTAATAACAAAGCTAAGAAACCTTGTCTCTGTCTTACTGTAAGTTTAAGTCCTCTTGTGCAAGATAACAAGGTCAATTAATAATAGCAGTGTTTGCCATACATTGATGTATTTGTGGCAGCCCACCACAATATCAACGCTGTCTGCCACATATAGATTTTCATGTTTCTTTTCCTTTTACCATTTAAAAATGGTAAAGTTTTTCTCCTTACCTCTTAGCACAAATTAAAGACAAACGCTTATCGAAACCCTTCACAGAAAAAGTATGAATGAAACAAACGTCTCCTCCACAAACAGACCTAAAACCCTCTTTAGGAAGTAAATCCTACGTCAGAATGCAGCGAGGCGGATAGTTCGGTGGGCTCTTCCTACACTTTCATTCATGCTTATATTAAAAAACCCGTTATCATGTACATAAAAATTGGGTTTTCTAGCCCATAAAAAAGACGCAAGGCAGCTTTTCCTACATTGTGCAAGCAAGAGACTGACTGCAACTCCAGGGAGGCTCCATGCCCTACAAACACACAGTTACCAGACACCATGTTAGCACTCACATGTGGCTAAATGCAAATGATTAGCTGTTTACCCATGAAGACCTACCCATGATTAACGACGAATGGACAACCCGGATGCGCCGAAGGGAAGGTCCAACCTTGCAGGCTACCCTGGCAAGCAACTGCTCATCCACAGGGGGAGGGAAGGTTCGCACTAACAGTGAGCCTGGGATCACAAGCAACCCAAATTAACAGCTTATAATACTATTATCAATGACCACACGTGAGCGCATTTGCTCTTACCATTACAGCGTCTGCGCACATTGCGTGCACAGTGATGTGGGTGGTTGGTCAGCAGTAGCAAGAGGAAGGGGAAGTGGCCATGCCACCATTTATACCTTCCTGCTTCCTGTTTAATCAACACCTGCCATCTACTCACCCCACCCACTGGCAATTGACACAGCAATGGTCTCTAACCCCATGCTGCTACATTAACACAATGCTGTCAATCTCGGAAGCAAACCCTTCAAATTAGTTATTATCAAGCAATAAAAATGGCTGTTAAATACAGCTGGTTTGTTGAGGTTAGTACTTTGTTTTGAGGTAATTAGTAGAACTACAGAAGCTCACTGGTGTTTTCTGCCTCATTTTATGTGTTATTCCAAGTAGTAGCAGTCACAATGTGGGACTTCGATTGCAATGAGGTTTGAAAATCAAAATGTAAGAAGGATGGATGAATGCAGTGGCTAATGGGAGGCACGTGTTGTCAGCATAAAACAAAACAAGGCTAAAAAGAAGCAATCACAGCTTGGTGAGTGGTGTAGGGGGGTGACACCCTGGGCAAGGCTGGCTTAAAAAACTTGCCAGGGGTTCCATAATGGCACCTCAGCTCCACCCAACCAAGAACTTACAAGACACACACACACAGACTTTACAGGAACAAGGCAAAGGGTGCTGGGACTGTCACACTATAAAATACTGGTCAAACGAAGTAATCAAATCAATGCAAAAGGGAAAATCCCGTGCCCCGAGGGCTTCACAGGCGAATTTTACATTGTTAGTCCCAATGCACAATGACTCCCTTCAGTAAGGCAGATTACCAGCAGCTTTGTCTTGTGCTTCCATCTCTTTGCCTCTGAAGAAAGATAAAGATCCTACTTCTGGATGGGGAGCACTTATAGTTTTTCGACCGATTCACTCTGGCACGCTTTGCCGGGCAAGCTGTACAAGTGTTGTATGAAAAGGTGTAACATTCAATGGATTGCATTATGGATTATTGGTTTTACCTGAAGACCATCATCGGTGAACAATAATTTCAAACAAAACGGCAAGTGCAAACAACTTTATTTCGTATCACACTAGTGGGCAATGGTGGCTGGGCGACCTCGTCAATTAGATGCCTGTCTATGCAACCCTCAGCGGCTTTAAGTGTAGCCACTTAGCCACTACATGTGGTATTGTGCATTACTGGCTTACAGGCCTAAATGAAAGACATCACTTATTATGATAATTGTATTAATATACACATTTGACTGTATTGTACAGGTAAATCCTTGAAAATATAACCCTGATATTAAATTGCAGGATTATCAGAAAAGCTATTCAAATGAAACATACTGAACGTGTCAGAAATGTTTAATCTGCCTTGAAAGACATTTTTTTAATGCTGCCAGTGAGTCAACGTTGTCATGAGCTTATTTATAAATAATTTCCTTGAATAACAACCATCCAGCATCCAGCTTTTATTTTTGTCTTTAGTGTTTGATGTCATCCAAATTGCTTTAACTTGAGAAGAACCCAAGCCTTTGTCGATAGTGATTAAGTTCAGCCAGTGGGAGGTTGTCCCTGGCAGACGTCTTTGCAAATCAAGAAATGGGTGTGAACTGTGTGAGGGAATTGTCCTTGTGGCACAGGAAACACTGAAATACATCCGACATGTGTTTGAGAGAGCTGAAGTGAGTAGAAACACCATTGTGTCCTCTGAAAACCTTGAAAGTTTATTGTTACTCTCTTGGAACTGATGATCTTTTTTTTAAAGGACCTGAATCAATGCAGCTGAACCAGAGATATCCTCTTTATTATTCCACACACATCATTCTTTCTTGTCAACACCTGCTGCCTACATTATGTGCCTATATACAATGCAACTCAACCATTGGCAGTAGGTTGGTGTGTGTTATGATAGGAGCTAATGTAGCCTGTAGCCTCCAGCAGAGATGAGAAGTGGGCTGCAGGTCTGGTAAGCTCACTTCCTTCGAAAACAGATTTGTTTCATTTTCAAACTTCCCCAACCCTGCCCCGACCAAGCTGACTCAAGTGACATCACTTAAGGACATGTACTAGACCTGACACAGCTCCCTCTGGAGACAATGAAGGAATTGTACTACTTTTATATGAGTGTAATAGAACGTCATGTTTCCTGTCAGTTTCATTCATATAGATGATGGTAGATGGTCTATTCTGGAGTTACAGAAGATTTGGCGAAGAAATAAATAAATACAGATGAATACAGACCAGTTGTTTTTTTTGCATGCGCCAATAACAAGCTGGGACTGTTCCTGAATGTAACATAGGAGTGTGGCGGCAGAAAACAGACTGGAAGTCGTTGCAAAGTAAACGCCGAAATTCACAGTACAAGTGTAGGCAGATAAGTGTTATTTGTACGGTACATAATACTTTAATAAAAATAGCATGTCAAAAAAACGGTCAGTAGCATCGTGTTTCTGCTTTGCAAGACCCAATCGGAGAGCTGAGCGTGAGGGGCTGCGTCATCGTTTCTAAGGTCCTCCGTTTTTGACCCGTCTTCACTAAAATGCCCTCCGGAGTTTTGAAACGCAAAACTGGGTCGGCAGCGCTTCCAAACTCAAGAAGAGACTTTTAATGTCACATACACATAGCGAAATTCATTCTCTGCACTTTAATCCATCCCTCAAGGGAGCAGTGGGCAGCCGCCGTGCAGCACCCGGGGACCAACTCCAGGTTTTTTTATCAGTGCCTGGTCAATTCCACTGACTGAAGAAATGTTTTTGATGGTGGGGGAAACCGGAGCACCCAGAGGAAACCCACACAGACACAGGGAGAACATGCAAACTCCACTCAGACGACCGGGGTTTGACCCTGTGACCTTCTTGGTGTGAGGCCACAGTGCTATCCACTGGACCGCCGTGCCGCCCCTTCTCCGTTTTATGTCGTTGTTTTTGTCATTTTCGTCTTGACGGGGTGTGCAAACGTAGCAGAAGATCTCCGTTTTAATTCGAAAACACAATAGTGTGGATTGGCCCTAAGACTTTGAATTCCTCCCTCTGGTCCCCTTCTCACACACTACTGGTATGCATACCATTTACCTAATGTATTGTTATATTATGTGGAGTGTCTGCTGATGTCCATGTGTGTATTGTATGTATTGTGCTGCAGAGTTTAACATTCAAACAAATTCTTAATCTGACTATCCATTCTGAGGTCGCAGTTCAAAAAATCCGACCTGTATCTTATTAGGACAACATATGAAAGTGGCCCAAATCCAAAGATCCGACTCCATCTTGATTTGGGCTGTTTACACTGTTATAAAAAAATTAAATAATCTGATCTGAGTCAAATTTTAGCAATGGGTGACTTGCCTGGCCTGCAGTCTGAACAAAGCCACACACCAAAACCGTGGAGGAGTGTTTTCATGATGAAACCTATATTCCTGTGTCTAAAGGGACACATGATGTAGGATGGACATTGTACATTGTTAGATCGGTTAGATTCTGCAAAATGTAATCGTACAGTTCATTTTATAGAGACCATGAGCACCAAAGTAGAATTCATTCACATTCAGTCTTTATTCCGCATGCAGATTAGCATCTTATTTGCAAACACCTGGAATGAGCACTGTACGTGGACTACTTGATTTACTTACTTACTATAAGCAAATTATTAAAACAGCATTTATATAGGAATTATTATTTCCAAGATCCATATAAGTGGTTGATCCACTATATGAGGTTTCACTGTTATTTACTGTTACTGAAGCATATTACCTCATTCTAACATAACATCAGAGTTGATCTAATTTTTCTTTAGTTTATACAGCATGACTTATTCTGGAGAGCAAAGTTTGACACTGCAGGCCTCCCCTCAGACAAAGCTTGGGAAACGCCCTAACCCTAACCCCTGCAACATCTTTAGTTTACTTGGTAAGTTTCGCTTAATTCCTGGATGCCTATGGGATGATGATTAACATTTGAGCCAAAATAGCCCAATATTGCTGTTTGACATATCTTCTGACTGCACCAAATAGTTTTAAAAAGGTCTGTCCTAAGGCATTTATTAGTTTCTGACTCTGATGGGGGGAAACAGTTCCCAAAAACTACTGTTTGTCAAAATCTCAAACATGAAGGGTATCCGATGTGATCTTCTTTTGATAGCTAATGCAATAAGTAATCATGTTTCACTCCCATTCACTGAGCCTCTGAAACTGTTGGCAGCCTCCCTAGGGAGGCCGGCCTCACTCTTTGAAAACCCCTTCTGTAGAGGAACTTACAGGGTAGTTTTGGCCATATTTTTTTAACATATTTTGGGGTTGAAATGACTGGTAGATACAACGCTTTGGAATCCTTTTGGCTTCAAAACCTTTTGGCTGGAACAAGCTGCAGTGGCTGCAAAGTATTGCTTTGGGGCAATGCAACCATCTAAATCATGTCCACATGTCCAAATGGCCTCTTTTTGCCTCTGACATGCTTAGATTATTATATGTCTGACATCATGGAAAGAATCCCTTAAATCAGAAGCAGAAGGCCCGCTCAAGGAGAATTCTCGCTCCGAAATCCGAAAGTGAGATGGCGGTGGAAAATGTTAGTCAAAGTTGAAGAGAGGAGTTTTGTGGAGTAAGAGAAAGCTTTGCTTAGTGGATTTGTGTTATTCAGAAGAGAAAAAGAAGAACAATGTTTCGGGGTTTGTGCGTTTCCTAATTGTGCCAACAAAAACCTGCGCAACACTAAGCACAGCTTTCATAGACCTTTGTCGAACATGGAAACGAAACGAAACGAAAAAGAAAAGTACTATACCGAGACAATTTTCCCGAAAGAAAAATGCTGTTCCAAGACTGGAGAAACCTGCTGAGTGGAGGTATGTTTATTCTCTTACAAAAACAAACCAGAGTTGGCATGCTGGCATGTTACAACTGACTTTTTTAACTTCTTTGTACAACCTTTTATAGCTCTGTTTCTAAGTGTGATGTCCTGTTTTGGCTGTTTTTCTCACTGGAGTCAACAGTATTTCTGCCAGCTGTCCAATTAATTTGGGTCTCGGTGGCGTACACCTGTGCCATCCCTGTAGATCTACAGGATAGGGGCTACTCTAAACATCACTTAAATCTGGTACAAGGTAGATTTATTTGTCACATTACAACAGGTTGTAGGTTGAGCAATTGAGTTTGTAACTCCCTTCTGCTACGTAGCGGACAGTATACAGTAATATAAAAGCAATTATAAAAATGGTAAACAGAAATAAACTATCATCAGTAGAGCAGTGCTGAGGATGAATTAGAGTGTAAAGGTCCTTGCACACTGAGTCCGAAATTTTCGTCCGAATTTTTCGGACGTCAAAAAATAAATACGACCTCACCTTGTGTCAATTACGTTTACACACTGCTGCCGAAACTTTCGTCCGTCATAAAATAAATCGGATCGGGTTCGATTTTCTGCGTTTTTCCGCATCCGTAGTAAGCATTTTCAGAGGTGTTTTGGAACTTCAGAGCCACCGTACAAGCGAAAGTTAAAATCCAAAATGGGGTCCGGGTCTGACAAGCTGATCCATTTCGTCTCGCAGCACAAAGCACTTTATCATAAAGAAAGTGCGGAATATAAAGACACGGAATACAAAGAACGATTGTGGCAGATGATTGCGGAACAGCTTGGAAAAGACGATGGTAAGTACTGGCTTAAAATAAAGAACGACGAAAGATCGTATATTACTGTGCTCAAGTTAGCTAAACAATAGCTTGATGCTAACGTTATTCATCCATTTGTAAGTAACGTTAGTGAGTAACTTAGTGCTAACGTTAACTTCGTTCCAAACAGGGTTTTATTCAGTTGTTAGCATGCTTTGACTTTTAACAAAATGCGTGAACCGGGCTACCTAAATGACTGCTCATAATGGTTTGCCTTGTTTGTATATTAGTTGAAGCAGTGAAGAAGATGTGGCGAAATCTGCGGGACACATACGTCCGCTACCGGAAAGAGGGACAGGGCAGAAGTGGACAGGGGCCAGCAAGAAGAAGAAGTGGATCCATATGGACGCTAATGTCGTTCTTGCAAAATTCCTTGGGAAGGAGAAGGTAATGTTGGCTTGTTAAGAAATGCACCACAGGAAGTTGACGCGTGTAATGTATCAATTCATTACTCAGATAGCATACTTTCAACAGGTCAGATGGTAATATCCAGGTGGATGATGATGAGGAGGAGAATGGAATAGAGGAGAATGAGAGGACGCAGGCAGAGAAGGAGAGCGACAGTGTAGTGGTGGAGTCAGAGAGTGAGGGCAGCGCAACTCCTTCTGGTAGCCGCGGTGCCAAACGTAGGAAGACGCAGGCAGAGAGTGAGGACACCCTAGCGAGGTACTGTCAGTGGAGAGAAGCAAGGGATGAAATGAGGGAGAAGGAGAGAGAGGCAGAGCGACAGCAGCGTCAGGCCTGGCAGGACCTACAAACAGATGAGGTTTCCACCTTTCTCTCCAGCTTGGCTCCCTCCATGAGGAGACTTCGCCCCAGAGAAATTGTCCTATTTAAAAATAAAAATGCAGGAACTGATCCACGATGTTTCCTTTGGAGGGGTTTCTTATCAGCAGTTTTCCCAAGATCCAACTTCACCGCTCTCTGTGATTTATAGTTCTAGTCTATTTGTTTAAATGTTAATAGTTATAAATTGGTCTTTTCACAATCATCTAAGATAATCAGTTTCAATGTAATTATTATTCCAGTGTAAATAGATCTTAAGAGGTTATTAATATAAAATTGTAGTTTAACCTATTGATGTTATTTTTTTAGATGCAGAACAACTTTTTTTCTGTGAATTGTTTCTAATCTTCTGGGCAGAAAGTTCTTTTGAATGCAAAATAAACAAGAAACATTCATTGGTCTTTTGTTGTTTTTCTTTATATGTATGATATATGAATATTGTATGTATATAACACTATGTACAAAATATAACAATGAATAAACTTTACAACATGGCTTTATAGTCTAATGTGCATAACAATTTGGGGTTCAGAGCTGTAATATAAATAACAATAACAATAAAAGTAGTGGCAGTAATAATGTTAACTGATTATACTTGGTATTTCAATATATAACGGCTAATAACTTAATAACGACATTGTAAATGTGTGCACGGATAAGACCAGCAATTTTCCGCGAACCCAACTGAACCTGAAGGGCAAGCAGTAGATGGTTTAATTTATGCTCCAAATTTCTTTCATCTTAAACAGTGTAGTCGGATCACCTCGTCGTGCGTAATGGCTGAGCTGGCTTGTTATCTAATCAGCGATGCAGTGCTTGATCCTTCTTGACACACACTTATATTTTAGATATTTATACACACTATTAAAATATAAATATTAGTGTAGGTCTATATGTGCGCGTGTGTGTGTCAAGAAGGTGCAAGCACTGCATGCCTAATTAGATAATAAGCCAGCTCAGCCATTACGCGACGGGCGGAGCTCTACAGTGTGACTGACTTTGTGTCTATAATCTGAGTCCACGGCGCACACGGTCGTACTGCCATGGTACCTCGCCTGCAGGTGAGACAAAGTATTTTTTTAATGTGTCTCTAAGGTGGAGAGCCTCTTCAGATGCCCGGTTACCCCTTGGCCTCTGAAACTCCTGTAGACACGCGTTGCCAGCATCCTCAAAGTCAAAGTTGTCATCCTGGCCGGCTTGTCCCACTACTTCATGGCGCAGGTAGTTGCATAAGATGCAGGTTGCCTTGACGATGCTGTCTGCCAGGTCAGGGTTCACTTCCATTGGCCTTTTGTAAACCCTGAATCTTTGGGTCAGAATGCCGAACGCATTTTCTGAGATGCGGCGAGCTCTTGACAGGCGGAGGTTGAAAATGCGCTTGTCCTCTTCAAGGCGCTTTCCACCATAGGGTCGGAGCAGATACGGTTTCATGGCAAAGGCCTCGCCTGCCACGATAACGCGGTTCACCTTCCCAAATTCAGGCGCAGACGGTAGCTCTACTGGGGTGGAACATTCAGGGTCCCACGGTGGAGCCTCGCCCCAAAGCAGAATCTCGCGAAAATGCCTCCGTCGCTGTTTCCACCATAGCTGCCCACATCGATGGCGCAGGAAACGGTAATCGGCATCCACTAATGCGAGGAGGACAATGGAAAAGGTGCCTTTATAGTTAAAAAAAGAGGGAACTCTGTGTTTGCAGGGGCCTCGATCTTGACATGCTTTCCATCGAGCTCCAATGCAATTTGGGAAGTTCCATCTTTCACTAAACCTCCTTGCCGTGTGTTTCCAGATGTCCTCTGTTGGAGTTGGCATATAGGTGTCCTTCAGCTGCAGCCAGATTTGTTCACTAGGTCTCCCTCACAATCAACCCAACAGTGCTGATGCCCAACCTAAAACTGCTGGCGATTGTGGTGAATGAGTCCCCAGTGCTCAGATATCTATAAATATACAAACATTATTATAGCACACACATTTATGGTGTTGTATGCTGTAAATTATTATATGCTTGTTTCAATGCCTGGCTGAACTTTTCCAATTTTATGTGTGTGCGTAGTGTGTTACCTAAGACATACTGCCAGCCTCTGTTCAGGATCAATTGGTTCGCTGAAATTTGTGGTCTTCTTTAATATGTGGCTCCAGTATCGCTAGCAAAGCATCAAACTGACCCACTGACATCCTGAAGTACACTTTGAATCGATCGGATAATCCCGCGAGCTCCTTGATAAGGAGGTGGAACTCTCCTTGCTCTTTACGGAATCTCAAAATTGGATGGACCCAAAATGTCCTATTTATTTTTCTTTTTTTAAGAAGAGAGACTACAACAAAGTCGTCCTCACTGCTTGAAGACTCCATATCGTATTGTTTTGCGTATTTTTTTCGCAACGGAGTTATTAAAACGCATCGGACTCAGTGTGCAAGGTTT